>OMLP01014439.1:0-22381 GCA_900302685.1 Spondyliosoma cantharus
TGATTGACGGCTGCTCAGCCCTGCCTGCGTCGCTCTACCCGGCCTCCGCCATCTTGCCTCTCCCCTGCCTGCCAGAAGCCGAGTGCGGAAGTGGAAACGGCACTGTGCGGGGCTCAGGGTTCCGCCTGTGGACGGCTTTGCAAGTTCCTCCAGCCGACACAGCCTGCTATCCATCAAATTTAACCGTTTCTGAACCGCAGAGACCCCCGGGGAGAGATGGCTGGACGGTTACCGGCGTGTGTTGTCGACTGCGGCACGGGGTAAGCTGTTCGAACCGGAGCGGACACGGGAGAAGGGGGTGTGGGGGTTCGGGTGTCACCGAGAGGAGAGTACGGTTAGGGACTGTCAGTGTCAGCACCAGCAGCAACTGGGTGTGTGTGTGTGTATGTGCAGACAGCTAGCCAGTGAGCTAACATGCTAACGAACAGCTAGCTGTGATATCCTAGATATAAATAAATTAAAAAAAAAACCCTTTCAGGTCATTTGAGCTGCTCTTGAAGGACAACCGTTGGTTTTACACATTCCTCCCCCACAGCTCTGTTAGCTAGCTTCATCATTAGCATGGTGTGTTTTTCTTCCTGTCGTGGGGGGAATTTTCTCTCTGCAAGAAGCTCAAGCTCAGTGTTTTCTGTTTGCAAGACCCCGAAACCCTGACAGAGGCTGAGAGGAGGAGGAGGAGGAGGGGGGGAAAAGGCTTCCACCTCACAGCTGGTTTCATTCATTTAGAGCTGGCGGGCCGTTAATGTCATTATCTCGATCAAGCTCAATGCTAATATGCCATATTATCCACAGTGTCAACCCCGTGAAAGGTAGTCGAGCCTTCAAGCGAGTGCAATTCATAAATCTTTCTGCTCGTTAGTCAGGATTTGAGCAGGCGCAATACTACTTCCTATTCAGCCTACACTTCCTCATTCACGCTTTTTAGTCCTTATATGGTCGTTTCTCGGCATCCGAGCATGCTTTTTTAATTAACTTCTCTTATTTCTCCTCTTCGCCAGGCTACCGATTGTTTTAACTAACCTCCTCATCTCACTTGTGTCGACTTAATAAGAATCTGCTTTTGTGGGATTTAAAACAAAAAAAGCAAAACAAAACAAAAAACAAGACACAATAACACAGAGCTGGATGTTCCTCGTAGCTCCTCCTGCAGCAGTGTTTGTATTGATCAGTGTGGGGAGATCCTTTCCAGGTATTTACCTCTGATTGTTTAATTTTTCACTTTCTTTTCAGCTGTTTTTACTGCGTCTAAATGAACCCAAGTCTCTATAATTCTCCCTTAAAGGAGGAGAAATGTCTCTGAACCTTTAGTCAGATGACAGTAGTCAGCAGCAGCAGAAGCAGAAGGTAGGATAGGTATGCTCAATTAGTTTTGGGGGATAAAAGTGGTTTGCATTGCTTTGCATGCAGAGGCTTGAACTCATCCCTCCTCACATTGCATTCTCCCCCCCCTCCTCCCTGCAGGCAGTTCACCAGTCTGCTGCCTCTGAGACAGCAAAAGAAAGAAGTGCAGCGGAGAAGTGGGTTAGCTCCTGTGCTAGTTTATGCTCATCGAGCAGATGGGTTCTACTTTGTGGCCAAAACCTCGGAGTCATAACACATATGTTCCAATATTAATGACAACCGGAGTTTTTCTTTTTTTTTTTATCTGCTTGGTAGTTTAGGTCATGATGACATGTTTTAAGTGGAAACTTGTAGCCAGAGAGCAACCAGCGTCTAGGCAGATGTGGCGAGGGAGTCCAAACAGCTGTATCTGAGTCATGCTCATGGTGTCCAAATAGTGACAACCTCACTTCCTTTAGCATACCAACCTTCTTAACGAGCCCAATTGCTGTTATTAGAGAACTTAATCATGCAACAAACGCACCGCAGTCGCATCCAGATTCGGGTGTAGTTACGGTGAGGTTATTTTTTGTGCAAAACTAGCTTTGCACGGTCAAATCAAGGAAGTCCTAAGCAGATAATGTCTCAGGTGTTGCAGCCTGATGCAGTTGAAAATGTTGGGTGGAGTAATTCTTTATCCGTCCTGTGCAAACAGCTGAAATTTCGTAAGGCTGCAATCATTAACAAGCTTCAGTCAGCAGGAGTATTACTTAAATTACACGGTTGTAGGGCTACACCATATAGTAAATTATGATTATTTTGACCGATATTAGGATTGTGAGATGATTCATGTGAGTGAGAATTACCTTTTTTGCATCATATTTGTAATTTTCACTCAAAACAACTTTTAAAATCATGATGATGTGACGTTTGTTGATGTCAGTACCAAACAAACATGTTGTCTTACAGCTGAGGAACAAGTTATAAAGGCCAGGACATCTCTGCAGCTCTACCATACATTATAACGCTGGTTTGTAATGCGATTATCTACTTAAAATATACTAACATAAGATAGTTTGACAAAGATGGTTAACTCCAGTTGTTAAACTGTTGTTGCACTCAGCTCCAGTTGTCCTGTGCGATGATGTCCACAGTCAGACATGTGGTGCTGCTTGTCGAGGCAGGTTGAAGCAGACAAGCTGGGACGGCTCTGTGGTATGAAGGTGTTCAGAGGGCTGCTGCTACATTCAGTTGCTGAATTCTCACCTCGTCGTTACTGTCACAAGGCAGCTGTTTGTTGTCACTGAATGCTAGTTGAAGTTCTTGTGGGAGACAAAGGGGCGATTTCATGTTGGCAGTGACCAATGTCCAGAAATGTCATACTAAAAGCAGTCAGACCATGAGACACACTCTTTAAACTCTGATAATAATGAGTCTAATAACGCAGTGAGGCAGCATTTTATGTTGAGACAAGTTGCACAAGTTTGTTTAATCCTCTATATAATCAAACTACATGAATCTTTTTGCACTGTATCAATGGTGGACAGCTTTGACTGGCTGATACCTGATTTATTTTTTATCTTTAAGTTAAGGACATGAGGTTGTAAATGCAAAATATGCAAAACAGTATTTTGTTATCACGTATCCACCATTTGATAATATCAAATACAGCATTACTATTTATTTAAAGATGTAATATGTAACATTTTCAACCTTAAGATGTGTGAAAATGACCTTCATTATGTATTTTGTGAAGTTCAAACCCCAAAAAATCTTTAATTGTGTTATTGTGTTGTGTTTTTGTGAAACTGATGTTCAATAGTCACTCTCTTTGGTCCTCTTATCGTCTCCAGCCCCTTTAGAAACTATCTGTCTCTATAGCTAATAAATATCTCACCTGCTGCTTGGTGCTGAGCAGGTTGTATCTAGATTATTGATCGCCTTTTTCACTGAACCTATTGTGGCTGACGGTAATGAGACTGAATCAATTAAAGACTCTAAAACCAAAACATTCAGCTGAAAGCCACTAAAATGCTCCACTGACCTTTAAGCAGTCGGGTGATAATTCTTTGTGGGATCGTCACTACACAAATAGTCATATTTGATTCACTGTGGATTTTAAATATTGCAGCTTTCAGGTTTTTGAGCATGAGTAACAAAGCTCACTGAGATGCAGTATGTTGATTGCATAACTCTTGAACAATGCACCTCCATATCGTCACTATTTGTTCTGACTTTTATCTGACACTCTTATCTGAAGTGATCATCGCTGTTCAGCCGGTGTTTTATTCGGACCAGACATGAACAATCGATGTAGTGTGATACACCGTCATCTATATTGTTTCTTACCCTCTTATTCAAGCACACTGATTTATGTATTTAAACGATCCTAAAACTTCATTTCTTTTGTCCTAACTGGATGTCAAAGTAGTATTTTTTAGTGTCATTAGCAGTGAAGAAGCTTCTGCATAGATTCCTCTATCCAGCCCAGAGACATGACATATCAGAGGAAGATATATAGCAAGTCACTAGTGGGAGAATTTCTTTATATTCCAAGGCCGTGTATAAACTTGGACCCAAATAAATATCGACAATTCTTACAAAATTGTGCTTCCATTTTTCTTTTTTGGTACGACTGAACACGATGGTCCTGCCAACTATTCCCCTCAGGTTTTTACTGTATTTGAGCACGAGCTATTGTGTGTTCCCATTGTGTTCTTGCTCCTGGCTCTACCTTTAAAAAAAAAAAATCAACATTGGCAGGCAGCTCAGTGTGCTTGACAGATAGGTGAAGTTGCCAGATTACATTATATAACTCTAGTCACACATTCACACTACGTTTTCAGCTCCTGACAAACCAAAAAAGATACTCAGCTGAATCAGAAAAAGGCAGATGATGATGATGATTATGATGATGATGATGGTGGTCTCAGTTAATGACAGAGGAGGTTGACATTATTTGGCACTAGAAAGAAGGACATAAATCTAGGTTGTGTCTCTATGTCCAGCTGGGAAGCAGACGTTTCGTCTTTTAGTGAAACACATGACGAACCCGTGTTGTGGAGAAAAGTACATTCTCTTATATTTCTTAGTTATTAGGGCATCTACTGTGTTAGACATTAAAATTGTGTCTTTTTTTGCATTTTTTATTTTTTTTAAATTTCAGTATCAGAATACTTTATTGATCCCCGGGGGGAAATTGTTTTTGTTACAGATGCTCTGTGCAAAGTAGAAATGGAAATGCAGCATGAATGGAAACAAGAGATAAAGAGATATAAATAAAATATTAAAGTAGACAATAATAAAATAACATAATAAAGTAGACAATACTATAAAATGTGAAATAATAAATAGACAGTCTGGAAATATATACAATACAATATATAGTGAAATAGTTATATCGTTAAATTACAGTTTAACGTGAGGGGGGGAAGTTGTAAAGTTTGATGGCCACAGGTAAGAATGACTTCCTGTGGCGCTCAGTGGTGCATTCAGGAGCGATCAGTCTCTGGCTGAAGGTGCTCCTCTGTTTGACCAGAGCGTTGTGGAGAGGGTGAGAGCCGTACTGCAGTATCGCCGGCACCTTCGACAGCATCCTCCTGTCTGACACTGCTGTCAAAGTGTCCAGCTCCACCCACACAACGTCACTGGCCTTCCCGATCAGCTTGTTGAGTCTGTTGGCATCGGCTACTCTCAGTCTGCTGCCCCAGCACTCCACAGCAAACAGAACAGCACTGACCACCACAGACTCATAAAACTAATTTAGCTGGATTTATGTGCTCAGGGCCGTGATTATCAATGTAGCCTCTAATCGATATGCATTTTAGTTTAAGAAGGTGGCATAAACTCTTAGAGAAACCATAGAAGCCATGTGATACTCAATTTTTGGGGCCAATGCTGATACTAATAAACATAAACAGATCTGTAATGGAAGCAAGATATTTTACAGCTGAACAAAACCTTGACATTAGAGCACTGAAAAGGTTTTAATAATTAGAAATAACCCCAAACATACATTTCTGCTTCATCGCTCAATAAAGGTTTCATCTCTGCACATATGGTCAACATGGAACTGTGATATTGGCCAACTGGTATATGATGATATGCATCTGTAGAAATGATAGATGGTGGAAAGAAGTTGCAAACCTAAGTGGTTGCAGTGTTAAAGACACTCATTGTAGAGTAGAGTGCTGTTTCCTGTCTCTATTTATTCACACACAAATATCTATTGTCACCTTCACAGAAATTTAACGCATCATTTCCTGTCAACCAGGAAAAAGAAACCTTCGAGTGGTGTTCAGGACAGGAAATGTAAAAGCATTCGTGAGCCTGTTTCAGGTTGAATCTAAAAAGTTGTAGATGTAGACTGTTTTTAAAAAAAATCATCAACCAAAGTTTCCTCGTAACATTCAGTCATTTCCTGACTGCTGATGTGGCCCGTCCTGCTTTTTTTTAAAAAAAAGTGAAATTCAAAGGAGCCACTGTTATGACCAGGATGTGGCCTATTATGCCCACAGTGCTTTGGCAGTCGTCAGCAGTGTCCTCTATCAGTCCCTCGGGCCCTGTGAGCAGGAAGTATGAGAGTCCTGTCTGGGCCTACCACGGCCGGGACTACATCTGGTTAGCATCTGCCCCAAACAACACCCTCTGTTCACAGAAGGAGGCTGTAAAAGTCTTTGATGCTAAGACTGAAGGTGTCTTAAGTGATTGTTATGTACGCATGGAGGTGGAAATTCTGCTTGTGTGTCGTAGTCAGACATCTTACATCATCTTTTTATTCATGCCACTTCCCTCTCTCGTAGAGAAGTAGACAGTAAAGAATGCAGCAGTGTTAAGGTCACAGCTAGTTTATATTAAGGATGGTCAGTTTATGCAGAAGTGCTCTTTTTATTTTTTTTCACCCGAGACAAATATGAATAGTCTTCAGTTTCCCGATGTGACATGAATGGCTCTTTTAATGGCCTCGCATTAGCAAACTCCAGGGCCGCCGCTGCTTTTGGCACCCAACCAACCCGCCTAAGGACAGTGATGGCATTGATCAAAACGATAGCAGCCAAAAATAATCTTTACTGAAGTAAACTTTCATTGAATACAAATGTGGTGTAGCAGGTGGTTGTTTTTTTTTTTTTGTCCTGAAGCTGCAGCGTATATATAATGAAATGTGATTCTTCTCTCTTGCAGTTACACCAAACTGGGGTATGCAGGGAACACAGAGCCACAGTTCATCGTGCCATCATGTGAGTATTTTCATTGAATTCCCCTCACACCAGCCAAACAAGCCAAACAAGGATATTAATCCTTTCACAACACTATGGATGTAGAAACTCACATGAGCATTTTATTGTATTTTGACCTCACAACACCTCTTTGTTGCCTTGAAACAGACACAATACAGTAACAAAATAACACAGTACAAATAAGCAGAACGACAGATCAAAGTACAGTTTAAAGCAGAAACAGACATCTCGCTCTTTCCTACTGTTTCCCCTGTGGTATTACTGTTGGCATCGCTGTTGCAAAGACAGAGTTAGCAACCTGGCTGCTTTCCAAGGCAATAACACAACTGTAAAAATCCTCAGAAAAAAATGGCCTAGAAACCCTGATCTCAGCGCTGTGAAAAGACCTGGTTGTGTTAATAAGTAGGGAGGTTTTGTTACGTACTGATCTAATGGAGAATGCCAGTTTTGAACCGGTGGTATGAGGAAACATATCAGCGAAGGACACAACACCGCTCTCCATCGATTGAATGCCCGTCTGTTTGCTCTTCATCTCGGTTCCTATCGCTCTCCATTTTCATGCTCTTTGCCTCCTTCATCAGTGGGACGCTTTTTATTTTGCAGTGTAGAGATTGTCACTGTAACATCTATTGTGTTCAAATCACATCCATTTTTAAAGCTGGAGTTTGGATATATGATATACACACAAACCCTGTGAGAGACATTATGATCCTCTGTTTTCTTGTCAGGTATCGCCATCAAAGAGTCGGCCAAGGTCGGAGACCAGGCCCAGCGGAGGATGATGAAGGGGGTGGATGACTTGGACTTCTACATCGGTGATGAAGCAGTAGACAAGCCATCATATTCCACTAAGGTACGTGACCCTGACGGCTCAACACATCCACAGGAGCAGCCGGCAAAGCAATTGCCACGTCTGATATGTTTGATATATTCATCGTCTGTCTGTCACTTAGCAATTCATAAACAAGAGTGAAAGGAGACTTTCTTGGCACTTTGCTGCAGGAGTGGGCGTCTGTTTTTCTTTTACCAAAACAAGGAGGAGAGAGACTTTACCAAGGTCAAACTCAGAGTGGGAAGCAGCTCTACAAACTTATTTGAAACATTTGCACTATACATTTAACACATGTGGAATGACTAACCACACCCTTATAGTGGGAGAGAGCTTAAGTCCACAGTTTCCCAAACTAGTGGAAGCATTATTGAAGAGAGCTGAATAAAATCTAGCTTCATTTCAAACTGTTCACTAAAGTAGTTTCATCTTTAATTGATGATGGCAATCAGCTGCACCTGCATGATGCCATCAGACACGTTACATGCTGTGCGTTTCAGACATTGTTGTTTTTCTGCAGACACAGAAGAGAAACTGTCTTATGTTCGTGCATCTGTTGTCACATATGTTTGACAGATATTTAAAAGGGTCATGTATGCAACAATCTCACAAAAACATAGAAGGCTAGAGAAGCTGTATAGACAGGAAGATTAATCCAAAAGGAGCGTGTGCTTTTTAAAATGATGCATTTTTATGTCACAAAGTTTCTTAATTAGCTGAACCCTTGTTCCAACAGTGGCCAATCCGTCATGGCATCGTGGAGGACTGGGACCTAATGGAGCGCTTCATGGAGCAGATCATCTTTAAGTACCTGAGGGCTGAGCCTGAGGACCACTACTTCCTCCTGGTAAGAGACTCAAAGAATGTGGTCAGTCCAGAACTGCTCTTGATGGATGTTTTCATGGTGTTTTCGTGGTGTACTGGTCTATTCTCTCAGCGTGAAATTAACATTTTGGCTCATCAGCCAAGGACGAGTAAATACAAAATGTTGAGACCACGCTTTTTGTTTTAAGTCTGAATTGTGAGAATAAAATGACTTTGTTGATGTTCTGTTTATTTCTCTGTTTGCAGACAGAGCCTCCCCTGAACACACCAGAAAACCGAGAGTACACGGCCGAGATCATGTTCGAGTCCTTCAACGTACCTGGGCTGTACATCGCTGTGCAGGTGAGAGCTCCTGGGTCATCTAGTTTTTTGTATGATGAGGAAATACACCTGACACCTGCAGATATTCCTGTCCGCTGATTTATAAATCTATTTTCCTTAAATTTCACTCAACGGTCAGTTTTTAATCCATCATATGTGTTTCAGGCTGTGCTTGCTCTAGCAGCCTCCTGGACGTCCAGACAGGTAGGAGAGAGGACGCTGACGGGCACCGTCATCGACAGCGGAGACGGTGTCACCCACGTCATCCCTGTGGTGAGTTCACAGATGGACAGGCGAACACTCTGGGTTTAGATATATTAACAGCCACCTCGGACCCATTTTGGCCTCTATATTGTTATTTTTTCATCCATTTGAGAGAAGGATGCCGTCCGCGATCAGTTATATCATTGTGCGTTAAAGCAACAACAAGCCTCCTCCGCACACGAAGAGAAATCATCAGGAGTTGTGTTGCTGATGGGGAAAGTCAACAGAGTAGACACACACAGCGAGAGAAACTGAAATTAGCAGGCGTACGTGTGCATTCAGAGACCAGAGGTGTAGGTGTGTGTGTGGGCTGAAACGAGAACTGAAGGTAAAAGCAATGTGAGCAGAGCGAAGTAGTTTGTAAGTAAACAGCTTGATATTTATTCTCATGTGAGCAGGACTTTTCGTAAACGTCTGTTCCTTTTTGAATTTCTGAGAGAGACACGGTCATTTATTTTGCTTACAGAACTGAATGTCATGTGAATTCCCTTCACGTTTGACCGTCAACTATCACCAACAACTCATAGTGAACCATGATTGGGTGCTGCAGTTTTTAAAGAAGTGTCACATCGAGGTTTTTATACACCATGTGGACAAGAATGAAGACTTTCGGCCCTTTTTAAAAGATTATATTCCCACCTGTCTGCTTGCTCAGTAACAGGGTGGTGTTGATGTCTGAAAGTAGGCCACGGTATTTCTGAGGATGGAAGGAATTACTCAGATTTAGGAAATGTGCTAGCAGAATATATTTAGGGGCTGGATGACTGAATCAGCATGTCTGTAGCCGCTGCTGAACATGCACAAAAAAGCGGCCAAACACAACACTGTGGGGACGTGGAGCGGGCCTCGCGGTGATGGAAAAACATTTGTATCTCTGTGTTTTCTACACACTTGTACTTCCCTATTAAGTTTCACATAATATGACATAACCTCTGCGTCTGTATCTGCTTCCTTGTCTCCCTCAGGCTGAAGGTTATGTAATCGGCAGCTGTATAAAGCACATTCCCATCGCAGGACGAGACATCACCTACTTCACCCAGCAGCTTCTCAGGGAGAGGGAGGTGGGCATCCCGCCGGAGCAGTCGCTGGAGACGGCCAAGGCAGTCAAGGTAGGTCCTCAGCTGTGGCTCCTCTCATGAGAAGGTGATGACGATCCCCGCTGGTGCTGATGGGAGTCATATAAGTGATTCCATGTATCATCAGTGGCTCACACACAAAGGCCTCAGTGTTATTTTTGGAAGCTATTTTAGATTTCAGTCTTAGTCATGAGATGGAAACGCTTGTTTAGGTCACATTTTAGTCATTTTTGCACGCCGTAGTTAAAGTCTAGTTTGAGTCACACTCAACACTGATAGGCTTCTAGTTTCACAGCAGCGGCGTTGTGTTTTCTCATGTTGCTGCGATGTCTGTGTGAATAATCTGTTTACACTGTTGTGTAACACACCTGGCAAATAAATCTCCTCCCTATTATTTGGAGAGCCTCTTTATAGGATGCACAAACTGGCATCCTTATAATATTAAACTGGTTTATCTTCACTCCTGTTTAGCAGCCTGACTGCAGCAGTGACCCACGAAGGTGACCTCTTTTGTCGGGTGTTTGTATTATGAGCTGGAGGGAAAATGTACATTACAGAGAGGAGAGAGAGAACCAGAGTCTCTGCTGAGCTCAGTGAAAGGTTGACCTCAATACACAGACACACACACACTCAGTGTGTGATGCTGCTCACTAGCTTACGGCTAATATACAGTCAGGTCATCTGGCTATTTAGGGCGATGAAACACAAATACACACATACCGTGTTCACACTTTTGAATGCAGCTATTGCGGGTGAACATCTGTCTTACAAGAATCAGGCACAAATGTTCAAAAACAAATTATTGTTTTATTCCTGTTTCGTTTAGTGTCGTTTACAAACTTCCTAACTCACTGACTGACTCTGGTAGAGGTTAGAAAATACAATTTTCTGTCTGATTTTACTCTTCTGTTAAGTTTTGGGGGAAAAAATCTTCCACGGACACAAAAAGTCGTAAGAAATCTCTCCATCAGCACCACGAGACCATTACAGTTCAAACTGCAGTGAAACTAAAGGCCATGAAGTTTGTTTAAAGTGCTTCTGGAAGTCTGTCATTAGAGCACTTTTGGTTATATTCATACATTTATCATAGTGACAGTGATGGAAAATGTGAAGGAAAACTGTGATTTCATTGTTATTCTTCATGAGGACAGCAGGTGGCACTGTTGGTCTGCCTGTTACGTGCAGCTGGTGTCGTCCACAAAGCTTTTCTTTTGCTCTGCATGTTTAGTTTCTGATGATTAACACCACTCAACTCATCGACTTAAGCTAAACATGATTCTGTATTCAGGACACGACGCAGACAGGAGATGAACAATAAGAAGTAACTTTATTGCAGTTTAATCTCTGTGTCTCCAAACCTGCATCATTTAAATAATTTGAATTTCTTCATTTTTATTTTATAGTCGCAAATAGAAACGACTTTACGTTGACTTCATTTGTCTTCATTCACCGTTGCTCCTTCTGTCAGTGACCACAATTTATTGATTCACCTCAATTCTCGACAATTCCCTCATGTTTATTAAATAGCTTGTTATCTAAGACTTTGCTCTCGATGTCAAGGACCATTGTTCATTACCCTCGAGACTGATAAAACGGCAAATAATGTGAATTCAAATAATTAGCATTAGCACTGGGGAGTTGTGCGTCGTGCATGTTGCTCAGTCATGTCTGGAAATGTTAATTCTGCTGCTGTCTGTGTCGCAGTACGGACCCACATCTCCTCTGAATCTCCTCATTCATATTCACCGTTAGAGAAGCGAAATCATTTACTTGTGTTGTTGCCTTGTGCAGCAGTACAATGACAATAAAGTCTTCTCGAATCTTGAAAATCAATTACACTCTAAACCCGTGTAACTTTTTAGATTAAATGTGTTTTCATAACTACTCGAATAGGCCGGCTTGGTAAACAGAAAACAGTTTGTGCTCTCACACAGACAGACGAGGACATTTGGAGATTAATTCTGCTGCTTAATTTAAATTGACTGGTTTGATGTATGCGTGTGCAGCAGGTTTCTGTTTTTTGTGCTGTGCTGAAGCTGATCATACAACGTTTTATTTGTGCTTTCCCCATCAGGAGCGGTTCAGCTACGTGTGCCCAGATCTAGTCAAAGAGTTCAACAAGTATGACACGGACGGCTCCAAGTGGATCAAACAGTACACCGGCATCAACTCCATCAGCAAGAAGGAGTTCACCATCGACGTGGGCTACGAGCGCTTCCTGGGCCCGGAGATCTTCTTCCACCCGGAGGTTGGTTGATTCACAGCAGTGACACACAGCTTCAGATTATTGAAGCGTCCAGAGAATAGACAGCCCAGACATAACAACCGCAGTCTTTAAGGTCTGAAAGGAGTAAATATAGAGAAGGACAGATGTACTATAAATAGAGACGTGTCTATAGGCAGACATCCCACGACGACGCAAAATCAAAACACAGACTGACATCTATCAAAAACTGTTTGCCTTGAGAAGTTATGCAACAGTTTGTGTTGAAAAGGGGTAACGGGGGAGAAAAACTGCTAAATCTGGATGCGATGGAGGCTCGAGAGAGTAACCGCAACAAGGACACATGATTCACTTACATAAGGCAAAACAATCATTTCTTCAGCTCTGATTTAGAACTTTAATGAAGGAGCATCAGACACAATTTGTTCTATGACACTTTGGGATCAGAGCTCCTGTTTGCTTGATGTTTTCTTTATTGTTCCCATCTGTGTGATGTTGACAGTTTTGGTTCAAGACATAAACATCAAACATGTTTAAAATAATCTGAATGAGAATGAAAGGCAGTGACCTCAAACTCAAACGCCTCGCAAAGTAGTGCTGGGCCGATACGGCCTTAAAATAATGTTACACAATGTGAATTTTGTTAAATAATCATCAGTGTTGTGAAGCTAGATTTTGGTTATATTGAACATTTAAATAATCCGTTTGTTTCTGACCCCAGTTTGCCAACCCTGACTTCACCCAGCCGATCTCTGAAGTTGTGGACGAGGTCATTCAGAACTGCCCGATTGATGTCAGGCGTCCTCTCTATAAGGTAAGCTGACACGACGACAGGATGATTGTTTGCGTTGAACACCTGTTCAATTCAACAGCACCTGGAGTTAACACAGGGTTTGTTATCTAACATTCAGATCTGTCAGTGGATCGATTCAAACGTCTGGTGTCTGCGACTCGACTATTTTTGTTTTGTTTTTGTTCATTTCTAAGCAGATTAGCATTAGGACTATTTTCATTATCTAGATGTCCATCCCGAAGATATTAAATTGAGTGTGATGTAAAACAGAGAAAAGCAGAAAATATCCGTATCTGAGTGTCTGAAAAACGGCATTTTCTGCCATTTGTTTCTGCCACGGTTACAAGAATCGTTGGCTATTATCTTTCTGTCAATTGTTACAGCTTTAATTAGCAGGGTTACAGCCAACATTACTGCATTAATATGTTTTATATTTGAGTGATGAGTTGTTTTGTTTTTTGTTAATCAGTTGAGTCGAGGCTTTGTGTCAGAGCTTCTGTACATTTATCTTGACTGAGTAGAGACTGAAATGATGAAAAGGAAGTGTGAGATTGATGCATCACTGTGTTCATAAAGTGGTATTTCCCACCACTGACTGTTTTCCCAGACTGGCTGGCCGCTCTCAGGTCACAGGTGTTAAGTGCTTCCCATTCTGCAGCTTTGTAATCCCCGTCACCTTTTCTCCCCCCACAGAACATTGTTCTGTCAGGAGGCTCCACCATGTTCAGGGACTTTGGGCGTCGTCTGCAGAGAGACTTAAAGAGGACAGTTGATGCCCGACTGAAGATGAGTGAGGAGCTGAGTGGAGGCAAGCTCAAGGTGAGAGCGCACGTTAATTTACACGCAGCAGCGATCGATAGCGCTCGAGAAAAACACAATCAACGTCTGAGCTGAGATACTGAGAGAAACATCTTTAAAGTTTATGTCCTCTCCCACTACAACTATCGTTGGTATGGTTGCGTGTTGAATGCAGATTAGTTGATTTCAATAGCAAATTTATAATTGAGATGTTTTTCACCTTGAGGAAAGAAGTCAGTCTCTCCTGCCTCTGAGCTGTGAAGGCAGCACCTGTGATGAGAAGTTAAATGTCATCCTCCCTCAGGCTGAGCTGACTGGTGTCTAAACCCACCTCGGGCATGAAAGAAGAAGATGGTGGATGTAGCTAACGTAGAGAGAAAACATGCTTGTCTACACCAAAATGTTTTCTGTCCCTTGGACGGAGAAAGATTTCATGGATAATGGCTAATTAGGGGGTGGGACAAAATAGAGAGAGGGCAATATATTGTCTCGCCTCCTCCTGCCAGGGCTATTTTATATTCTATAACTATAACCATTGTGATGTATTGTTAGATTATTGTCTTGCTATGTATTAATTACTGCAGTATCACAGTCATTCCCACCCCGATACTTATCTCATTGTAACGGAGAAAATATGTCTCATTTAAAATCAGCTTCACATTTTCGTTGCATCTAACAATGTAGAAATGATGTTGGCTCGATGCTCTTTAGATCTCCAATAACAGTTCTTGTCTGTTGCCATGGCTGCTAACGTTAGCATTGCTAATTTGCTTTGCTCATGTGCGACTCTCCCTGACCTACTGAGCAGACGCTCACGCAGGTCATTTTGTATCAACGCTGTCCGATCACCGCTATTATTCTACACATAATGTTAAATAGTCCTGCTGTGATAATGCAACCCGATGTTATATACAGTGGATCTGAACCCGCACAGGTCCCAGGTGGACCCATGAAGACCTCTACTGCCCATTTTCTATTATAGCTCACATGAGTGTAACCGTTCTTCCTCTCTGTCCTCCTCAGCCCAAACCGATCGATGTCCAGGTTATCACTCATCATATGCAGAGATACGCAGTGTGGTTTGGTGGATCAATGTTAGCGTCAACTGTAAGTATTACTGCGCTACATCATCATGTACTCGTTATATGGTCTGACTGAGGATAATGGCCACTTGTCATCTCGTGACATCGAAGGGCGTGCGGCACTTTGGTTCAGTTCTTATTTGTTCCGTAATTTATTTCAGTCCTGTGTCGCTGGGTGGAAGTGAATGCTGTAGGCGGTCGTGACATGTCATTACTCTTTTCTTTTTTCCGCCCTTGATGAGTCATTTGTGTGAGCGCAGTCGATAATTTTACCAGCAGGAAATGTGATTGAGAGCGAAGGTCTCTGACACTTGATTTATAAAAGGCTAATTGATGTCAAAATGGAGCTTTGTTCCCTGATGATAATCGCTGCTCTTTTTTTTGTCTCATGTGTCTCTTTTAAAGTCGAGCTAATGCCCTATATTATCAGAATACAAAAAAAAACCTGCAATCTGTATAGAAAGTGGTTATATTTGAACAACAGGCAAAAATGGTTAAACGTCTGCAGCAATCATTTATCACATTTTCAAACTAATGAACACACATTATCATTTGCAGCTACCACACAGCTGATACAGTTCATTGTTTGAAGTCCAATTAAAAATCAGCATAATGACACTGCGGCCATAAAGTCTTCACCGACTGTAGCTCACAAGATAAAGTTTTGTTCGTGAGTTGCAGAAGAATAGACGACAACATTTAGCATCTTAATCTAACGAGGCTGACATTTGCACTGCTAATTGGCTGCCCGGCCTGTAAACTGATTTTAGCAGCGCTCCGTTTTTCCTGGTGGATATTTTGTGCGGTGGACCTTTTAGAAAAGTGGACATTTGCCTGCAAAGACTTGCTTGTTCTAGCTTGTTAGCTCTTTCTGTGTTTTGTCGCGGCTGAAACTCGGCAGTTGCGCGACGCTGTTTGTGGGGGTGTGTTGCTTCAGCAAGCGGTGAAATGATAAAATACAAGCCAGGACATTCAGTTTAACTAATAGACTGGTATGTTTGAAGGAGTATCAGACACCAGAACCCTGCACAGTGATTTACAGAGCTCAATAGTAACAGTTGCCAGGTTGACATCGGCAACCATTTCGAGAAGTTGGAAACTTTTAAAGCTTTTACATTTGCTTTCCAAACGCACCCACCATCTGGCAGGTCTCAGGAAGGTCCTTCGGTGCACAGACTTTCCCCCGCAGCAGTCACAGCAGTTTGTTTAAAATAAATAAAATAACCTTCCTGTCTGAACAAAGGAAACAACACCACCTGCAGAGAGCAGATATGCAAATATATGTGACTGTTGTTTTAAAGTTGATGTCTTCTGTCTATTTTCTGTTCCTGTACTCACCTTCCTCTCCATCACCTTTGCCTCCACAGCCTGAGTTCTACCAGGTTTGCCACACCAAAAAGGACTACGAAGAGATCGGGCCGAGCATCTGTCGCCACAACCCCGTGTTCGGAGTCATGTCTTAACTTTTGGACCTCCCGAAGTCTAACAGCGGAGGGTGGTGGGCTGCAGTAGGGTGAAGTTAGGTTGTGTAAAAGGACAGGCTCAGGAGGTGGAGGACGGTGGCGCTTCTGTGCTTTTTGATTACTTGTTCAGCTGGTGGATGTGAGGGACGAGGAGGAGATCCAGAATATAACAAAAAAAAAAAAACAGAAAAGAGACCAGACCAAACACAGAGCGGCTGGAAAATGTATTGTGAATGTTCCTTTTCTTTCTTTCTTTCTTTCTTTTCTTTTTCAAAAATGAGGGAAAATGTTTTGTAAGCCAAAACAATTTTAAGAACATTTCTGGATCGTGTTAAAAACAACATGCAGTGAGCGATGATGGCGATAAAGATTATGATGATGATTATGAAGATGGTGTTGGAGGAGGTCTTGGATGATAACAAAAGCATTGATAGTAGTTTCCTGACACCAGAACATATTATTTATGTTTATAAGATCAAGATCCGAACATATTATTGTCTCCTTTTATTTTCTGCATTTATTTTCCAACCTTCAAATGCACGTCTGTGTATCACGGTAAGAGCTTGTTTATATTTCATACAAAAAGTTTTTTATATGTAAAACTTAGGAAATCAGGGGGTAAAAAAAAAAAATACACAAAAAAAAATCATGGATACCAGTACGAGCAAGAGACTGTTTTAACCCACGACGATGCAGCTTTGATACGCAGTATTTTCTCGAGTTTTGAGTAGGTGCTCTCCTGTTATACCCCACGTGTGTCATCGCCTTCTGCCCTTTAATTCTTCAAACATTTAATTCACGTCTGCTTCACTTCCGTGTCAGGATTCCACCTCTGTGATGCGGTGAAAGAGAAACGAGGGAGGACTTACTGAGGTTGTAAAGATGAAACTGAACAAGAACGACTGTCAGACCAGTATTGTTAGACTAGAAGTTTTTTTATTAATAAAATACCAAATTATTAAAAAAGAATGGGATTTGTGTATTTAATGCCTTGCAACATTCCAATAAAGGCTCAAATTTGTTTCTAAGTACTGGAGTCTTTGTTCTAACTTCTTTTACTTTCTGCACATTTGTTGATAAAAGTTTTTATGATATCCAGTAAACTGATTGTTGTCACACGGTAACACCAGGGACACAAATCGAGGGGAAGATTACTTTCTTTATATATTTTATAATAATTATTTGGAACCTTCTATCGTATGTTTGGCTGTAATTGTTCAAATAAGCTGTCGTTTTATTATAAAACATGCACCATGAATACAAGCGACAGAGTGCAGATGATGACAACAACTCTGAAGAAGAACAAAACGCTCTATTTACCTACAGGAGGAGGAGGAACGCTGTGTGTGTGATGTGATGCAGGCAGCGCCATCATTGTTAGGATGAGCAGGGATCGAGGGTGTGTGAAACAATTAATCTTTAACGAGGAACATATTAATTGCATCACCTGCAGCGATCCGCCAGCATCAGGGCGCATCTTTATTCACAGCAGAAGCACAAACAACATTTAACAATCGGCACGTCTGATGGAAGTCTGTGGTGGTCGCAGGCGAGGCGAGATAATTTGTAAAGCACAATTCAGACACAAACTCAAAGTGCTCTACGGGGGCATAAAGATGGCATTAAAAGTAGGAAGACATCAAGAAACAAAACAATAAAACAAGTTAAGAAGTAGGAAAGCAAGCTCAAATAAAAGGTTTTAAATAGACGAGACTATAAAATAAAAGTCACCGTGCAGCTCAGAGCCTTAAACTCTCTTCAGTTAAAGGCTGAAGCAAACAGGAAGGTCTTCAGTCCTGATTTAAAAGCCGTGAGAGTTGGAGCAGACCTGCAGTTTTCCAGATACGTGGTTCATAATAACTGAACGCTGCTTCTTCATGTGTAGTTCAGCAGACCTGAACCTGACAATCTCAGAGATCCGGATGGTTCAGAACGTGGAAGAAGATCAGAAATGTGTTTTGGCCTGAAACCATTCAGCGCTTTGTAAACCAGCAGCAGGATTTTGAGATCAATTCTTTGACTGACAGGAAGCCGGCGTAAAGATCTGAGAGCTGGAGTGATACGTTTTACTCGTGTAAAGTTTATTCTTGTTGGTTGATTGAGGTTGAACAGCACTTTACAGGAAAGATCATCAAGGTTCCTCCTTCGTTGCTGCTGATCCTGGTTATCATTTTCATTATCATCTGTGTTAAATGTTCAGAAACTTGAGACTGTAGATGTATTTCTAAAGCAACCGTGCACAGTTACTCTGGAGAAGTGGTGTGAAACTCAGATCATGTATAATAACAACAGATAACTTTATGATATTAATATCAAAGTGGCTCAGCTTTACGTACTGATGTCCTAATTAAACTCATGACAGTTTCTTAAAATGTAGTGTTATTGTTCATTGACTGATTGAAGCTTTGCTGGGAAGATAACTCAACTAATTAATTAGTGTGGGAAGAAACCGGAGCACCCGGAGAAAAAAACCCACGCAGACACGACACACGGACGAGCTGCAGGAGACGCAGAAGCTGCGGCTTCATCGCTTGATGACGGCCGAAGTTCACCTTCGTCCTGAGGGCCGAGGTTTATGATCACAGGAAATAAACCGATGGGAGGGAATGTGCTGAAGAAGGCGGTGTGGGGGCTTTTCCAGGCAAATACTGTCTGTGATTAGATCTGCCCCCCGAACGAGCTGCACATTTCTTTATTCTTTTGTAGTTTGGGACAAACCGGAGCACCCGGAGGAAACCCAAGCAGACACAGATAAAACTTCAGACAGACAGAAAGAGGGCCGAGACAGTGAGTTCTCTGTGCTGTAAAGCCCCGGTGTTAACCACTGAACCACCGTCCTGCCCTCAGAAGATCTGTGAGGGTTTGGATAGCATAACTCACCCTTACACAGCCCTGCAGGCAACACTGAGGCTGAAGGTCTTTTTCAGCTTAGTGAAGACGCGTCTTTGTTTCGATGTCTTCTGAAAATCAAAAGGACCTTAAATACCCCAGCCGTACTTCAAAACTCACAACAAGTGGAGGAGACTGTTCCTTTCCACAGGAGGCTGTGTCCTTAGATACTTAGATACTTAGATACCGTCTCGCTCGGCCCAGACGGAAAACTAAACACACACAAAAGGTTATTGCTGTTATTGTCGTCACGTCTCAAAGCTGAAATTATCTCTGCCTAGCTTGTGGATTTGATTTGGAAGTTAGTAAAAGAATCATCATCTCACGTATCTGCGCTCTCCAGATCTTTCAGCACCAGCGTGTTTTCGACTAAGGCGGGACGAACCACGATCACACCTGAAGGTACAATTTTGGTAGTTCGAGCGAAGAAGAGCGGCTCGTCGTTCACCTGCGACCCAAACGCACACAGACAAGGTCATTTTCGTATTCTGGTCTCGACGTCTTCAACGAAATGTCTCCCTTTGGACCTGACGGATGAGTTTTATAACCGCTCACTGTTACACTGATGTGGTGGAAACACAACGTGACGTTGATCAAACACACTTACTTCAGGTGGTCCTTGGTGATGAACGGACGGGCGAGTACTTCACGGGGAGGAATCCGCTCATCCGCATCGATTCTGAGCTTCAGGAGCTCCACACACTGCTCTCCGCCTCAGCTCTGCTGTTTTTCTCCAGACGCATCTAGTTGAGGAAACAACCATCAAATCCACCATCCTCACGATCATGAACTGAGAATCAATCACAGCGACGATGAAAGTTACTACACACTTCATGTCGTCCAGAGACTTGAACTTGAAGCCCTTTTTGACTCGGCTGTCCAAACTTTTCAAAAGGCGTCTACAAGAAGGTCCAAAGTGTTTCAGAGAAGGTTCATTGTGGTACCTTGACCTTCCAGCTGTTGTCTGTATATATAAATATATGAAACATCAACTGCAACTTTATAACCGTCATCTAAATAATGTCAACAGAGCGACTACAGTATTTATTAACCAGTTATACGTTTTATAAACATCAGTTGCAACTTTGTAATAAAAAAATGTTTGATAAATGGTTTATAAAGCATTTCATTGTTTGTTAAATAATGTTTAACCACTGATGGTTCATATAAAGTATAAACCTCTGTACATATTCTCCAGACTTCCTTAGTTACCCAGTGAATTTATAATTGATTTCTGATGGTTATTATCAAGATTTACTTCTTTGTTTCTGTTGGAAAGTGATGCACATCTTGTTACTTCCACGTAGGTTTGGACTCCCATCTATCAAGCAGCAGGACTAGACGGGGATTTCATAAATTTCCAGCCGAGTTTGTGGCGGAAAAAAATCTGATTTTTTTGATGGAAGTTGGTCCAACGACTGCTGAACTTCTATTCAGAGTCAGATCCTGATCTTTTCCTCACCCTGACCAAGTGTTTTGTTTAATGCCTAAACCTAACCAGAGCTAAAAACTGAAAATGTAACCGTGAGAAGATTAGAGGTGACACGTCTTTAAGAAACAGCTGCCTGCGATACAGCAACTAGAACATAAGGGTTCAACATGGTTTGCACGAATGTACATTGCTGTCATTTATTCTGGCAGTTGCGTCGATGAAAAGGTCGATAAAAGGAAAACAGCTGCATTTGGATTCTTGATGAATTGTTCCAAGTTTAACTCTAAATTAGATCGAGGCTGGTGGCGTTTGAACTACGGCCCACATCTTAATTGAAACAGCCCCAGAGTTACTATAAAGTTAAAACATTTTGTGTTTCTGGCTGCTCTGAGACGCAGTTCCTGTTGTGAACGCTGGGTGTCACTGTCACCATGTGGGAATATCAGTCAGTTGGCAATTTATTGATTACTTGTGGTGTTGTTAAGCTCAAACACAGAGGAACAGATCAAGTGTTCAAACAGTAAATTGTTAATTGTAGTTTTAATCTTTATAAACAAATTCTTTGGCCTGATCGATGCTCAATAAGAAAGTCGTTCCTGACTGTATTTCTTGCAGCAGCGCCTCTGAAACTGTCTAAAGCTGCTCATGTTTGTAACGGCAGGAGTCAGGATTTTAATATTCTGCAGCACTGAAAAATGTACCCTTGGGCAAGGATGAACTAGAAATGATTTTCCTGGCTGGACTCAGGTCTTCCAGAGACTTCCCTCTGGTCGGTAACCTCACGGTGAAGGCCAACAAATTATCTCACATTCCCTCCGCATCCCTGAACTTCTTTCCACCGGGCACGAGTGCTCTCTTGCATTGCAGAGGAGTGGAAGAGAACGAGCTGCCACCACCACCAGCACCACCAGCAGCACCAGCAGCACCACCACGGCTGTCTGCACACGAGATAGTGAGGGTGACTCGTTGAAGAGCTCTTACTGATGGAGTCCTCCGAGGGTGGTGTTTGACCCCAGCTGCCTCCTTTCAGCCGGAGCTGGAGCTCGAGGAGGTGAGACTGACGGGAGGGGGGAGCGTTTCTGAGGAGCAGCCACCAGACGGCCAACGATGCTTCAGTGAAGGAATAAGTGAGAATCATTCATTTCAAGCGTGCTGTATGAAATTAAAATTGATCTTGAGGCACGTACAAACCCAACAACCTGCTTCTCCTGGTCAGCAGACGGTGCCGAGTGGCTTGTTTTTCTCATCGACGCTCCAGTTTTATACACAACAGTGACGCTAAATACATTTTAAAAGCCGGAGTAATCAATCAATCGTCGCTCTCAGCCCTGTGGAGCATCTTAACGTGCCTCCTAGGCGATAAAATAATAAAGCTAGGTACCAAAAACTCCAGTTTCAACAGGTTTGGGGATGAATTTTGATATAACTCACTCATTTAAATGATGTCAAAGTGACTACGCGGATCTGCTTTATAATGAAAAAGATATGAAAATCTCACTTTCTACATTAAGGGACCTTTAAAGTTAATTATTTCTTCAAGATGCATATTAATCCCGAAAAGGACAAACTTATTTTTTTTTATCTTGGATTGAAGGAATTAGCATAAAATGAAAACACAACTCTAACCTGAAGTAAAGTCACACAATTCACAAACATACTGCCAAAGCACAGAGCTGGAAAAAAAACTACTGAGAGCTCGAAACTGTCGCGCCGTCTCGGTAGAAAACAAACAAAAAAAACCACCTCTGGAGTCTGGATTTCATTACTATCAAATGTCAGCACGGTGGAGAATACAGAGCTGCAACTCAGAGAGAGAGAGAGAGGGGGA
>OMLP01014439.1:22401-41017 GCA_900302685.1 Spondyliosoma cantharus
ATTGTGGAAAAAATATCACATCAAGAAATCCTCTGAACCGCCGGCCTTCAAAACAACCGTGGCGTGAAAAGCCGAGTGCAATCTGGAGAGGTTAGAGGTGGCGGCAGAGAGCGGCGTGTGACGGGGGGGAGGGAGATAAAAGCAGACGCAGCATTTCAGTTTAGGAAACATGACGCGGCGCCGATGATTGCAGGCGGCGGCGCAGCGTCAGGAGCTGTCGCCTCCCCGGACTGTCTGTGAAGTTAACGTGTTTCCTCCGGGCGCTCCAGCTTCCTCCGACACTTCAAAGACACGTGGTCTCGCTGAAATTGGAGTTTCCACCTGGCCTGTAGGTGCGTCAGTGTCGTGACCTGCCGCTTCTCACCCAACGAGAGCCTCCAGACAATGACTTCACAAGAGAGGTGAGCTGAGCCTGAATCAAACAACCTGAGAGTTTAAGGTGGTGTGAATATATTAAATTCCCTTTATTCTTTATCTTTATTCATTTAAACAGAAGTGCTTCCGTCCTCGAGTCAGATGCTCAGATTTTGTTCATTTGTTAGTGGTTTCCTGTTTTATTTTGTAGGACCACTTCCTGCTCACCTGTCTCTCGTCAGCCTCGTTAGCCCCGCCCTGTTCCCAGGTGTTTGTCCACCTGCAGCTCGTCCCCCTCGTTAGTTCAGTTTGTTCCTCCCTCTCGTCGCCGGTTCGCTCCGTTTCGCTGTGAAGCTCCGGAAATGTTTTGTGGACGACGCGACTTCACCTGACGCTCCGTCGGCGTGGAGGTGAGGAGAACTTTTCCTTAAAGTACATCTCCTTCTGCAAAGTTGACTCCATGTAGAGTTTTAAATGTACACGACGAGGAGAAAATATACATCGCAAGTGTTGAAATATTCAAGAGCAGCAACCGTCAGACTACAGAGATGAAAACATCTTCTTCTGCCGGATGAACGGGAGGAAATAAGGTACCAAAATCTTGTGGGAAGTTTCTGCACATGGATTCAGAGTGAAATATTCATCACTCACATGTGGGTGTGACGTTCAGGTGTCCGTATTCTCAGAGGTGGGAAGTCGGGAAACGTAGCGAAATGAGACAAAGACGTAAGAAGACGGAGAGGGAGGCTGGAATGTGTCTTGTATCTGCAGAGAGTTTCTTATTCTCTCTCTTTGTTGCTGCTCGGGACGCTTTACCAACCCAACATGTGTCTACGTGACGTCCTGGGAATGAGACTCGACAATCAACTGTCTTTGTGGTGCGTTCAGGAACAGCTGGGACAAAATCCTACTGATGCTACCTTTAACTTTAATAGTCTTTGAATTCTATTAATATGACGTGAGCTTCAGTTAGCTTTGACCACAAACGTCCTTCAGAGGGAGACTATAGCTTTAAATTTGTCCAAAATATGACATTCCATCACATGGAGCTCGCCAGTTTTCTTGTTGTTTTCAGTCCTCAGAGATCCATTATTAAAGTCTTGTTTTCAACAATTTGATCTCTCCGCCGTGAATGACAAACTAGCTGGAACAGCCTCATCTGAATGGACGGGGAGAGCCGCTCCCATGGAGGTAATCAGGTCTCACTGAAAGTCAAACAATACAGCAACAACACCAGGTGGAAATCTGCATTTAAATAATGTTATCCTCCTGACAGGAAGTCAATTTGGGGGGAAAAAGCTGGCACACGGGGGCCGGTGTTTGTGTGTGACATTGTTTTCCAGCAGGCAAGGACGAATCAAGCCGGTGACATCGACATTTAACTTGACAGAATGTTTTTGTCAACAGCCCGATCGTGTTGCGGCTGGAAATTATTATTTCTCGCGTGCTGCGTTCAGGGACTGGAGAAAAGTCTTTACAGAATCCTGCAGGTTGAGATTTTCTTTCTCTGTAGAGTGCACGCATGTTGTTTTTCTACCTTTTTAAAAAAAAAAAAAAAAAAATCCCTTTTCAAGAACACATGATGCGTGACGTTCTGCCCTCGTCCAACAGATGTCACTCTCTCTGCATCTCCTTCCCTTCTGAACTCTTTTGACTCTTGCACCTCTGCGTGAACCTTCAAACCTTTAAGCAGCGAGATGCATCTGCTGAGTGTCTTCATACGGTTTCATAAGCTCCGCTTTTTTTTCTTATTTGCAGCAGTGTAGGTGAAAGGTCTCGGGAGTGGGTGGACTTAATGTCCTGAGCAGCAGCACCGTGTGCAAAACGATGTGCAGGCGCCATCCGAAGAGACTGCAGGAAGGTTAAATACTGATATGTCACAGCAGGCAGGATCGATTTGACGGAGCATTTCCTCTTGGAACCTAAATCGCCATCGCTTCTCGCTCCACACTAGCCAATGTCCTGATTCATTTGAGGGCTAATGACACATATGCTGCAGTGATTGCTGGTCATAGAGGAGAGTAATATCTTTTTATCTTTAATAACAGGCCAGAAATGTGCCGTGAGCTCAGCGGAGTGAGTCCCCATCGCAGGACGAAGGCTGTCACACTTCGCTGCTGTAATATCGAAACGCACATCAATCTGAAGACGACCGGCGGAAGCGGACTGCAGGAACATGAACGTCATCTAATGTGAGTGACAGTGCATTTAAAAAAAAAAAAAATGAGAAGGCTTTCACATGTTTGACAAAAGCCTAAAGGTCAGTCTGCTCAACAGCTTAAAATAAAAGTGTCATTATACTGATTGGCTCTGCTGCATAATATGCAAACGGGCTTATCGTCACCGAGGAGCGACCGTCTGACACGTCGGAAAGGTCAAGTCGTTTAGAAGAATAGGTGCAAAGACGAGGTGCCTGCCAGGCGTCACTTCACCGCACGCCTGCCAATTCCTAAATATAAGCAGCTAATCTGATGATGACGACGATGAAGATGACACACAAAGTCACAATAAAAATGGAAACTCGTTCTTCACCTTGTTTTCGTTCTGAAATGATACACGATAAATGAAACACCATCGCTGATGAAAATCACGTCCGACGTGACTCGAATGTTTGCAGACCGGCTGCTTGAAAGTCGTCTTCGTGTTGTGTTCAGTGTCGTTCGCCGACGTCTCTGACTCTGCGTGAACAGGCGATGAAATGAAAAGCAGTGTTTGAGATAATGTCACAACTCAGCGATATTATAAGTCTCGTCCGGTCTTTAATTTCTTTTCCCCCTGCAGTTAAAATATATATAAACCTTTGCTGTATTGTTATTAAAGCTGATATCGTCTGTTTTGCAGTGAGCAACAAACCTCCTGTCTTATTTTTCGAGGCAGCTCTTTGTGTCTCTCGGCCTGTTTGGTACTATGAGCCATCAAACGGAGCGCTACGATCGACAGCTGTTCCCAGTTCTGCCATTGCCGGTGTTGATACCAGAACAGGAGGATGCTGCTGTCTGTAGGCAGGACCGTCTCTTTAATGGAGGTCCTGGTCCTGACTGGATCAAGTGGGCAGGGATAACAGAAAATGTCTTTTCTCTTTGTCCGCGTGAACCAAACACTCTATAGAGCTATTTAATAGTTATTTTTATCAAAATATAGCAAAGATCCGTCACTGCTGTCGTCGTTGTTGTTGTCGTTGTTGGTTCAGGGTCGACTGTCGACCTTCACATCGTAATGTTTCGCCTCAACCGTTCATGAACATCTTTGTAAAGGTTCATACGACACCGACGGTCCAAACAAACACAGGATACACTGTAGGAAACATGTCAATATGTGGTTTAAAGTAATTATATCACCAATTGTTCCAGCAAATACACAGAAAATACATTTAAAACCTGTATTAAAATACGACTTTGCCACCAATGAAGCGCTGCTTTACATGTTTGACTGATCTCTCTTTGTGCTGAAATCCCCTGAGGCAGCATGACTTCTCAAATTATGCCAAATATTGGAGCAAGATTATCACAAAAATCACATTAGTCACCCCAACAAAACACTGTAATCTGCTGATTAATAATTATTATCTGTAATCATACGATTTCCTTCCAAGTCTAATCTGACAGCTTCTTGTCATTCAGCACACACACCCGGCTCAGACGGGTTCATTCGGCGATGTGCCCCTAATGGATTTTAGCGCACTGAAACATTTTACCTCTCTTCGACACTACCTGCCTCAAAGTGTGAGAAAAGTACAAAGATTGTCTTTCTGTGGAGCAGAGAACAGACATCTCGCTGTTCTCAGACGTAAGAATGGTTTCAAGACGTCTCAGCGGCGAACGGGTAGAAGGTGGCGATGCTTCGGTGTTGTTCGTCATCACACGTCGTCTGAATATTTCGCGGCTACGCCACACTTGGACAAAATGGCTTTTGAGCTGATGCCGAGATATTTAGTTGGTTTGCGTCGCTGCCGTGAGTGTCGCAGTGAAAGTTTTTTACGTTTTATTTGAGATGATGAGATCGTATTAGATGTTTTACTAGGCAGGATATTCACAAAACCAATTTATAGTCTCATGCGCGGCCCGCTGACTGTATTTTCTTAGCTCAATAACGGCGCAAGATCGTAAATCGCAGAGACCAGGTTGCGTCTCTATCCTCTGCTTCCTGATGAGATGCAGATTGTTTGACGTGATCTTGCTAAATCACACTTTGGGCCGTCATCAGAACACAATGTTTAATTTCTCTGAGCCGGGGAGTTTGTTACAAATCCTGCACAGTCGGCCTTTAAGCGTCCGACAGCAGCCGGTTAGCTTAGCGCAGCACAAACACAAACACTGTGACACAAGGGGGGAAAACAGCGAGCCGAGCCAAAGCCACAAAAATGAGACACAACTGGCACTAAACCTGAGTTATCCTTTTAATATCGGGGTGTTATACCTTCAGCGCCGGCTGCTTGGCGCCCCTGTTGAAGTTAACTACCTCCTCGTAAAGTCCAACTTCAGAGGTTGTTGTTGTTGACGCAGCGTCCCTCTCATGTGCCCTTGACTCGATATCTTCAAAGCAGCCGCACTTTCATTTAAATAACTGCATAAATAATAACGTGTTTTATCTTGATAACATTTGGGTTAGGGGCTTTGGAGTCGTGATAAACGGGATAAAAAGAGTTTCACAGTTGATTTCGAGCACACTTCTTGAAAGAAATCATTTGCACTCTGAGGCTTTTGACTCCAAAGGCGTGAAATATTTTGTTACTGAATGAGTTGTGAATGCTGAAATCATAATTACACATTAGCTTACCCACAGCAGAGCCTCCTTATTTAGACGTTAAAAGGGTCTTTTACAGAAGCGGCATCCGTCAAAATTAAAGTCGTCACACCACAAAGGCTTTGCGTCCGTCTGATCTTTTTTTGCGATGTCGATTTTTTTTTTTTCCTTCAGTGAAACTACAAAGAGCATGGTCAAACTGAAGAGTGCAGCCGGGACATCAAGGTTGTTGGGTTTGTTTTTTTTTTTTTATCATTTTAGGGGCTGAACTTGGAGGAGTCAGGAAAGATCGAGTCAGGGGAGGAGAGCGGAGATAAAAGAGGCTGAAGTCTGAGGGCTGTATGGAAGAGGATAAGATGGAGTCTGGGAGGACGCATCAAGGAGACAGGCAGAGATGTGGAGGGCGATAGGAGTCTGAAGGAGGGCTGATGGTTCCTCTCCTCCTGCGGCACAGAGCAATCAGGACACGAAGGAGAAGAAGAAGAAAATACAGCATATCTGTCATATTCTCCTCATCGCCGCCTCTTTCATCTTTGTCAAGATTATCTCCCTTTTCAAGAAAGCCGCAGATGATGCTGATGTGTGCGCTTTGGAAACAAGATAAGCACAGAATGAACTTGGCATAAATCTTAATCTGACCTCTAACGTGACCATCCCAAAGCCTCGCCAGGAGAGAGAGAGAGAGAGAGAGAGAGAGAGAGAGAGAGTGATACTGTAAATACAAAAACCCCCTAATGGCTCATCTAATGATCCTGACGCTGCACCATCGTTTCTAACAGAATGTTTAATTATTCTCCACAACCTGTGCAGAGTCGGCGGAGGTAATATCCTTGGCAGAGAGGAACCTATTTGCACAAGAATGCTAATATGTTTGGCGAGCGATGTCGTAGATAGGGCGGAGGCGGTTTTTGAATATCTCCAGGAGGCCGTGGTGTCGGCTCCGCTCTGCTGGCAAACGTACACGTTTAGGACGCGGACGAGCAGATGGTCAAGCTGACCTTAGTGAGCGATTCCAAAAGCTATAGCTGCGCTCTCCTCCAAACAAACGGTGTGATGGGATGTCACACATCGACTGCAACGACGCCAAATAGGATTGTTTGTTACGGGAATAGTCGTTATCCGACAGTAAGGTGGTGCAGTGAGAAACATTAAAGGGTGAAGCCGGTGTTATTCAACGTTTTTCCTCTTGTCAGCAAATCTCATTAAAAGACCAGAACGCTGCTTTTTCTTTCCGAGGCACTCGTGATGCGTCACAGACATTTCTGACCTAACATATTTGTCACTGTCAGCTATGTTGTTTTTTTGCTTCCATGTGGTTGGACTGCATCCAAATGTCCAAACCTACAGGCGGACTTTCTGCAGACTTCCAGAGACTACGTTCGGGGAGCGGACTTCATCAGTTCATTGCGATATTAGCGTGACGTTGTCGAGCTTATTACGGATGCGTGAAATAATGACTTTATTGTTTTGTCACGGCCAGAAACAAAATTGTACCAAATCAGGATACAGAAATATGTAAAAGAAAAGGTTTTAAAGGTAAGCAAACGTTAATCTTTGTAGACTTAAGGCCTGTCTGTATTTACCTTGCAGTCTCATGCACTCGCAGACTTGACATGATGGCAGTGAACACATCACGGTACGCAAGTCGGGAGGGTGGCGATTTGGATGCAGCCAGAGAAGTGGCGACAGGTGACGGGAGGGGAGGCGAGGCGATGCGAGGACGGAAGGAAAAGGCCGAGGGCGTCTGATGGACTGAAGGGAAAAGAAGCAGGAACAAAGAGGCTGTGCCAACATCATAGAAAAGCACTTTAAACTCTGAAGTAACACTGTTTGAGAAGTGGGTCACGGCAGGTTGAATGTTAATTAGCACCATTTTCCAGAAGTGATGAGGTCTGGCAATTAGCACTCTGGTACGCACCGTTTTAAAGTAACATCAGACGGCTACCGCAGCTCCAATTTGCCCAAATCATCTGCCAAAAAAAAAAGAGAGAGAAGAAAAAACATTCAAATTGTAAAAGTGCCCAGAAGAAACGCAGCATCAGTGAACAGATTGTGAGATTTCTAACTGGATTGTGGTCTTAACGTGAAGCTGCGTCTGCTGTCGACTTTCCTTGTTTCAAATCTTTTTCTTTTCTTTTTTTTTTTATTCCTCACACGTGTTTCTACAATTAAAAGGTTACTGAGCAGCCTAATGAACAACAACCGTCCCCTGCACAGGCATGTTGCTGCTCCATTGTTCCATCTGGCGGATCAAAAGTTGCTGCGACGACAACAAAAGCCTTTGAGCCAGGTGACAGGTGTGGTAAATAACCCTGTCTGTGAACCCGGCGGATTCCTTTGAGGATGCTGCTTACAGTTAATAAGGTGTGAGGCGAGCTGTAGTGGTGCTGTCAGGGCAGCGGGAAGAGCAATGTCAGCTTTGGTACAGGGAGGAGATGGATTTTAAATCCGCCGTGTCTCACAGAGCGGTCTGGGGTTGTGATACGAGTGTCGGCGGTTCAAAGACGCATATTGTGACCGGAGAGACGACAGCGAGGCTGCAGGACTGATGAGCAATCTTCTGCAGGAGCCTCCTGGAGGGAGGCGAGTGGCTGATCTGTGCTTATAAAAGAAAATAACAGGGCGAGAAACAAAAGCTATGAGTGGCTGAAACCCCGAGGTGCATCGGTTTATAGGCCAATTATTTCAGTATGAAACACATTAGTTCACCGAGCCAAAACTTAAATAATACATGAATTGTTTAACTAACTCTTTCAAGGAGAATAATGAGCATTAGTTAGATAATTGCTTTTCTGTTTCAAACAACTGAAAAGGCTTCGTCGGGAACTGTTTCTCAAAACAACCCACAATCTTTCCTGAACCTAAAAGTGCATTTAAACCACTGATTCAACTTCTTTATTCCAGGAGAAGTAATAGAGTACAGGCTCTGAAATGTAGGTGGAATCAGTGGGATTTTGTCCCAGCTGTTCCTGAACGCACCACAAAGACAGTTGATTGTTGAGTCTCATTCCCAGGACGTCACATAGACACATGTTGGGTTGGTAAAGCGTCCCGAGCAGCAGCAAAGAGAGAGAATAAGAAACTCTCTGCAGATACGAGACACTAACACGCCTTTTCTCCACATTCCAGCCTCCCTCTCTGTCTGTTCACGTCTTTGTCTCGTCTCGCTGCGTCTTTGCACTGATGACGAAATTGAAATGATCCATAATTCCCCTCAAATGCATCAAACTAAAGTAACGAGTGGCTGTACAGACTATGACTGTTTACATTGCAGTGTTTCACTTGTGAGCTTCTTCTTCTGTTATCATTCCGAGAAAACAATTTTACAGACTCTTGATAAAACAGACTCAGTTTAAACGGTCACATCAATATATGGATTTCTATAATGCTGTCAAGCTTTCTGCTTATCTGTGTAAAAAGAGTCATTTAGGCTTCAGCTGAGCGTGTTCGGCTCTGTGCTTCTGTCACAATCAGATATCTCTTAACTTCGAGAGCTGGAAGCATTTTATGACTGCTGATGCAATTTGTGGAAGTTCATAGAAAACTTTGTTGGAAGGGATTCATCTGCCGGTCCACCGTGGAGCGATTCAGGAAGACGTCTGAAGATTTGAGTTTCGCTGATGTGATGTCAGAGACGCAAACGAAGCAGCGTGTGCAGAAATGGCGAACTTTGCTGCAGCAGGTGTAATACAAAAAAGCGATCGTCAGCGGTTCGAGGCAGCCCAAAGTGAAGTTTCCCAACTCTGAATCTATTCTCAGCCTGAGAGAGGGACCACATGCGAGCTCGCTGATGGAAAGAGCAAATGTGTTTGCAGACTCAGTGGGACTTTTCCGCTGTTTAATCAGAGAAAGCTCAACGTAGAGGAACTTGTAGAAACGCTTCACACATTCATACGTACTCTCGTCGCACGTGTGCCTGCTGGCGACCGGGCGCACATACAAGCGCGGCGCTAATGGAACACGAGGAGTGTGATGGATGTGAGCGTTAGACGTGTTACCTGCTGTAACACACATCTGGAGAGTCATGGGAAATTGAACACAGTTCGTCGCCTTGTTCCATCCGAGCGGGTCAGGCTACGCTGCCCTTTCCCCCCCATTCGGGTCTAATCTCAACTTTTCTCCATGAGCATCACCTGGCGCAGCGTGTGGTAGATGAGAACATTGAACAAGGTTTGGACTATAATGAGCAGCGCTCACATAAAAAGAGATTGCTCACAGTTTGAGGGATTACTTTTAGCTTGAAGTGATGTCATTTCAATGCCAGAATTTTTAAGGTAGCGACAGATGCTGCAGTACGTTCGAAGGACATCTGTCACTTTAGTGTGAGCCTCCTGCAGCTGTCCCCGTTATCAGCGCAACGTTTAGTGTCATTAATGTACCTGGACATCTTGTGCTTACTGCAACCATTTGCATATATAATGTTAACACTGTTTCACAGGCTTCACAGTGGAAGTTGAACACTGTGAACGTGCTAAAATGGAGGAAAACCTGCCGTACACGGTGTTGGAGAAGCTAAATAAAACACTCACTTCATGACAAAGTTCAATAAATGTCACCTTTGAATTACTGTAAAGTCAAAAAAACAAAGCACTTCTTTCCTTTGTGGCATCCAGTGATGTGGTTGCAGCCAACTGAACACCCCTCGTGTGTCCTCCCGTACATGTCTGCTTGGTTTGTCCGTTCAGGGCTCCTGTAGAAACATGGCGGTGCAACACAACGGATTCAAGCCTCGAGGAGGAGCGCTACGCTTTGAAACCAGTTATAAACCGTGTGATTACAACATCACGTTATGCACTGACGCCCAAAAAAAGACCTTTTCCCACGGCACTAAACTGTCCGCACAACACGGAAGATCCAGATTTTCATATCGAGGGCGTTGAGGCTTGAAAAACGCCACTGAGCAGCTTTCATAGAAATTAACGGGGCTCCACATCCAACGCTGCATCCTGATTTAATATAAATTTTATATAACCCTCCTGGTGAAAGTCTCCCTTTGCAGACTTTGTTGCTCCTCATAACACTTTACCTGACTTCCTCCTTTTACAGCCTTAATAATCACCGCGGCCACTAGAGGAGCTCATAATGTTCTCGTTCGTCCTTCAGCCAGGTATTCGTTCTTTCACCTTCGTCTTCTTTAGACTAGATTGAAAAAAACAAACCCATTTTGTATTATTTATGTGTGAAGACCGTTTTCTTTCAATAGTCCAATATTACAGTTTAGGTCGTTATGAGCCTGTTGAAGCACAGGCCCGGGTAAAGAATCTCACTTTATGTAATGATTATCATTCTTGTTATTTCCTCAGGAGACACCAGAGAACAAACTACACATTTCTTTAATAGATCCTTTGACTCACAGCTCTCAGACGCTCTCTCTCTTTTCTTGGATTACACCCAAACCGTTCAGCCTAAAACCTAAAAAAGAATGTGTTGAATAAATGCATGAAAATGGACGAGTGCGAGTGTGTCCTCCATTAACATTAAGACGGAGCGATGATCTCCTCACAGCTACAGTCTCGCAGTCGCTGATCCTCATTGACCTCAGTAATCTCGTTTTAAAGCTTCTGGTCATTTGTAGCTTTTAAAGACAACGAGCCTTCATCTCGTTCCCAGTTTCCTCATGGTCACACGATCTGTCAGCTCAAATGTGAATGAACTGCTCTGGGCTGAGGGGGTGGATTGAATCCCGTCACAAGGGGGCACGGCGGTTTGAGAAAGTGGGAACAATCAATTGTGGCTCCTTGCCAGAGATATGGGCTGTTTATCCAGAGAGCGGGGAAATAAGATGGGTCTGGAGATAGGCCGGAGGAGGCACAAAAACACTCTGCGGTAATCAGATTTTACCCACATTTCCATACGTGGGGCCTTTTTTTCTCTCAGAGAAAGACTTTAAGCCTTTTGGTGGGTTTGAGCCGCCTGCAATGTGATTTTCTGATCTCAGGAATCGAGTTAAACAGAAAGCGGTTTTCCCAAATAGTTTCACGTTAATTGTAACGGATGATTTTAAATTATCACAAATATCATCCAAACCGCTCTGAAGTTGAACCCGTTATTCGAAATTGGGGTTACGTAACTCCAAGCTTCAGCTAAAGCTCCACAAAACTTTTGTGTTGACGACAAAAGAGCACAAAACAAATTTGAGAGCTGAGAGGAGAACTTGATTATTGCGTGAGGGTAAGACAGAATCGAGAGCGTGAACAGATGATCCGAGTGTACAAAAAGGGATTCTGTGACTAAACGTGAGTAAGAAATTTGTGATTCTCAGTCTCGTAACGATCAAAGCTGCGAGCACTCACCTGGCAGACTGAATTCAAACTGACTTCACCTCAATCTCACCTGGAAGTGAAGAGTCACACTGTTACTGTTACTTTCCAAATATTGAAATAGATTCAGTTAGAAGCTACAACAGTACCGACAGCTGAACACACTGACTTTTAAAAACATCTTTCTCTCAGGTTTCCTGCACAGACATGAGTTCTGTATCAATTTAGGGTTCTTAGACGGGTTCTTGTAGCAGGTTGGCCCGCTTGGAGGTCGTCCATTGCCGGCGCAGTAACGCAGCTGATGGAAAAGCAAATCAGCGCGGACTCGGTTTGACTCGTGGTCAGAAGTGCTCGTGGCATTAAGATGGAGAATGCAAGCGTCACATGATGTTGCATGGCGGGATTTGTAAGTCAGAAGAAGGATTTTGTAGTTGATGCAAGATTTAATGGGGAGCTAATGGAGTCGAATGAGGGTGGAGGTGAGAACCACGGCAGCTGAATTCTGAATTATTGAACCCGTAGTGACGAATCGCCCTCCTGCACCAACCATACATCAATAATAGCTTAATTTGATGCCTTATCAAGGATTAAATAAACATTCAGAATACTGTCAGTGTTTTACAGTTCACGTGTGACTCTCATGTCGACTCACAGACGATCGGAATGAGTTTGTTCCTCCATGTAACATTAATTCAGGCTAACAAACATTTGCATCGCAGATGTCCGGTTCATACTGTTCATTAAGGAGCTGCCAGCCTTCATCGAGTTGATGCTGGACGATCAAAAGCGTAACATAATTAGTGTACGGCGTATGGATTCACCCTCCAGTGCCTCTCAGACTTCTGGTTTCAGACCCTGTTAGCTGCCAAACATCGCCCACGAGCGTCACCGGGAGTCTGGCACGGATTTCTCCGAGACGAACACAAACCCAGAATGTCCTGCAGGTCTCTCCGGTGGGGTTTTGGTCCGCGTTCAGTTGGTCCAGCCTCTGATCATCCAGAGCGTTTCCTCCAAACCCCAGCGGCTCGTGGCAGGCTGCACTGTTTACTTGTTCTCATGGCTTCTTGTTTGCTTTACAGTTAATTTAATGTCACAGGAATTAACATACCGCGCGCCCGTGCGTCGACCCCATGAGGGGATACGAACGACGCAATTACACCAGTAAACATTTCAAATGCAATAATGTAAAATTGGATTTTTTGTTTAATAATACATGGAGGTAAATCTGGGAAGGGGTTTAAACGCGGGGTTTCACAAAATTGAGCTCTTTCTCATCGAGTAACTTTTTCACTTTCCTCGAATTGGATTCAGGTTTAGAATATCATCTGTGTGACTGTTTAATCACATTTTCATGGGGAAGGAAATTGTCTCTGCAGTAAAAACGTACACAGAACACACAGGAGGGAAGAGAAGAAGGAAAAACACCAACTTAATAGCAGAAAATTGTCGTAATGTTCCTGTTGCGGTGGTAGAACTGAGAAACGATGCAAATAAAGACAGCAGGAGTCAATAAAAGTACGTATGCAAATATGCTAAGCGTGCAGTTAGACCATTATTGCCGGTGTGAAATGGTTATCGCTGTGAAAATGAAGCTTTTCCTCATTTCTCAGTATTATCTTGGCGTTTGGAAACGTGTGGGGAAAATCAAACGGGAGCGATAGAAATACGAAGGTGGCAATAAAACCGGAATTTATTACAGGAGGGCCGACAGTGCAGAAAGTGATGACACAGTATATTTAATCTATGATCACAACATGTGAGACTATACGAAGATGTTGGCATATTATTCATTTTGCACAGCTCGGTGGAAATATCTCATCATGAGAGTCATTTCACATGTTTGTTCATTGCACGGAGAGAACGTTCCTCCCAGAATCACCTTTTGGACGTGACGGGCATCGTGATGAAAACAGTTTGTTGGACCAAAGTGTAGTTTCTGCACCATGCACAACTTACACAGCAGCTCTCACAGGCAACGACTTTTATTTAATCAATTATACGTAGAATGAAGTCCGTCCCAACGGCAGCAGGAGACGAGACAGAAACGCTCTCATACACACATCAAGTGAATTTATATCACAAAGGACCGAGGGGAAGTACACATACTTCGCCTTCTTTTACTTTGTCTCGATACAAAAGAGGACAAAAACAGACTTCTCATCTCTGATGGCTGACACAACACGTGCTGTCCAACATGGCAGATCTTAATAAATGTTTTCCCTTCAAGAAGAGATATTATGCTTTTTGTTATTTTCCCCTTTCTGTCAGTGTGTTGAATTTGTTCTTGTGCATGTAAAAAGTCCTGAAAGTTATCAAGGTCAAAGTCTGCACCGACAGAAGCTCACATCTCCCACAGAAAACACGGCTCCTGAAAGCCTCATCATGATCCCGCTGGTACTGCTGTGACATTGTGACGTCACACTATGTCAGCATGTCACACATTTGCATAATTGCACCCAATAATTGATCTAGCACAGCTGCTCTGTAGTTGTTGTTGTTGTTGTAAGCGGTTGCTGGCTCAGGCTTGTGTGAGCTGACCAATCAGAGCACACTGGGTATTCAGAGGGGAGGGGCCTTAAAGAGACAGGAGCCAAAACCAAGAGGGGGAAGCAGGAAGACAGAGCAGCTAACTTTCTTTTCACCTACAAATTATTGAAGGCTTAGCTGTACCATCCCTCCCCAACCTCTTCCTTTGCAGACTTGTCGCTCTTTAAACTATCCTACCTTTTTTTGGCTTCCTCCTTTCCTGCCGTACTGACTACTACCGCCGCCACTGAACAATAAATGTAAATAACGCTCGCGATAAGCTGCTTTGGAAGTCGAGCTAAATGCTTGTTTGTCTGATGAGGATAACTTGTGTGAGAGACAATCGTTTTGCAGCTTCCTCACAACTAGACGCAAAGAAAACTATCTTGTTTCCATCTGTCCCGGTGAACTTGGTGTCGGAGGATCACTGTATGACCACATCAAGGCTAAAACTGTGTTTTTTAAAAAGCCAAGAAATAAACCGTCTGACCAGTACGAAGTCCTTGAAAACAAGAACCACTGTGTTCAATTAACCCAAAAAAAAGAGTTGCATCTCTTCCTCGAGCCTCTGCGGAGCCCCTCGGTCTAATATAGCATTCAGTGTCCATACCGCTCTGCTGGAAAGTCTCTTAGATCAGAGCTTGTCATCCACTGCACTCCCTCTTTCATACTGCACTGGAATAATGATTTAAAGTATCGCGGCCAAAATAGCGTGAACAAATGGAAGGCGAGCGGCGCCGAGCTCCATTCTTCAAGGATGAGCTACAAAGCTTCCATTTGATGTGATTATATGGTTCTTCGTCTCATCGTGAGCATGTTACTTCTTATTTAAGAAGACAGGGAAGCGGAATGATGAACTCTTTAACTAGAACAACTTTTATTGAGCCTCCTGGAAGATTTTATTTTTGGGCCGAGTGTCAGAAAAACAGGTTTGAAGAAAGTTTTTAAAAGTCTGGTGGTGTGAAGCTCGTCCAATTAGGATGGTTCATTTTGATCTTTGATTATTTGACTGTGTATCTGTGGATTGAGAGGAAAGAAAAGGGAATACATAAAGTTTAAGATAAGATTCCTCCTGGTCTCGTCTCCTCCGTCCCGCTGCTCCTTTCAACTCCTCAAACATCACCTTTCCTGACCCTGAACAATCCCGGGACCCGATTCACAGTCCATTAACGCAGAGCCCACGTTCTCTTTACTCATTCAGTACCGCACAGCTTTCATCAAAACGCGCTTTGATGTGAACAGCAGGTCCTTTTTGATGGTGGAGTCATTTGAATTCCGGTAAACAAAGTCAGTGAAAACCTCCCATTATCATAAACGGCGGTGATTATCCAAACCCACCATCCTCAGACGGCGTGTCCATACTCATCTCTCTTCACCTGACCTCCCGCACACCTGCGCTCATCAGTCACTACGTTTACATGATGCATTTACAAACTCAGACTATTGTTGCCGACTTAAACCAGACTTTTAAAGTCCATGTAAACACGTGAGTCAGACTGAAATCGTACTAAATCAAGCTTCTCAAAGTCGGACTAACACGCGCAGATAATGCAGGAAGTCAATTTGCTCTTTTCATGTCCTTAGTTGGACCTGAACTGGAACATCTCATTTGTACTAAAAGCAAAGCGTAGAGTACGTACGAACTGTACGTCGTCCATGTTTTCAGCGTGCTCTGTGCAGCCTGTTTGTTGCTTCTTAACTTGTTTGATACGTAACGTAAAAGGCCGACTGGATGAAGGTCCAGTAGCAACAAGCTGAGACGGTGCACATCGTCGTCAGACATACTTCTGTCAACACATCCACTCTCCCCTGCTGCTTGTACGCTGGGACGATCGCTGTATGGGTTAACGGAGCTGCGACTCGACTTTAGTGTGCATGGAGACGTACCAGGTGTCGTCATACCTGCCTGTGACGGAGCTGTAATGCAGTAAACACAGATGGAGGAAGATCAGCGCATCTACAAGAAGCTTTGCAGCAGACGAAGATAACTTACGTCTGATGCTCTTAAAATTATTCACATAAAAAACATTTAATGAGCCTGTTGACTTGCTATTTAACATGCGTCACATGCGATGACCTCACCACTGATTAAAGTGTCGGGTTTAACGCACTAACATGTATTTAAACTAACTCTGACACACCTAAAAAATCCACCCACATCGTTTTTTCTTTTAAGGCACACTGATTTAACCGTGGATCAGACAATTAAACTGTAGCTCATGATGCATGGAAGGGGGTGTCCATAAATCCATCAGACTAAACACTTTGTAAAGCTTGTGTTGCAAAATTAAATTACAAGGCGGTGCGACTGGAAGCCTGCTCGTATTCTGCATGGACTGTTTAGACCATGAACACAACGCAGCATCAAACTCCCAACTTCAGGTGAAGCAGCGGAGAGAAAGCGACGGCTGTGTTTGCGAATCACTTTCATCGTGATAGGAAAGACGTAGTGTCACAAAAATGTCAGATTATCGTGCATTGTGGCTTTTATTGATTGTATATCGTACGATTTCTTGTATATCTGGCAACACTGATTCTGTAATTCTCCGGTAAGACACATCCAAAGGAAGAAACGACCTTCAAAGCTTTGGCAACACATCATAAATGAAATACAGAAACACGTTGAAGTTATTTATGGTTTATTAGGTAATAAGAAGACATGTCTGGGTGTTGAGCACTGTATCAGGAGGAAAAGCTTCTCGTCTTTAACTACAACAGAAGAAGAAACGGCTTCAGACGCTTAAATAAAAACTGAATTCACGCTTAGCGATGCGTGAACCTGAAATCAAACAGAATTTTTATGAGGTCTTCAGTGGGATTCAGGGATCCTTTTTGAAGTTGAACTGTGAAAACTTAAAGCAGACACACCAGTGAAGACGGAAAATGCAGCGATTGTTAGAATGAGCCGGAGCCGAGGACGTGGTTTTTTTTTTTTTTTTTTAAAAGCCACTTTTGAGATTCAGCCGCTGATGGAAAAAGAAATAATGTGATGTTGAGGCTCTTTGAAGACTCTCTGCGATCCGGGGTCACTTGGCAAAGACTTTTTCACTGAAGGCAATTAATTCTGTCGCACAAGGAAAGAGGTGCAATAGTATATTTCACAAAGCTGAAGTCAGGTCAGGGCGCAGAGTGGGAGGAAAAGGACCTGCAGCAGAACTCCTGAGATCAGAAACACCTAGTGGAGAACAGTTGGACCTTGATCCTTCCAAACCAAACCAGGAGTGAAGACAACACAGTAGCAAAAGTAGCCGGACTTTCTGACCCACTCAGCTGTTTCTGAGGAGTTTGTGCGGCTCGGACGGATTAAATTCCCACAGGAGTCTCGAACCTGCTGATAGGAGAAGGAAACTAAAGGTAATCAGATGGAAGTGACACAACCTGCAGAGCTGTGACGTACGTAACGTTTACAGCGCTGAATCAGAAGCTGAGATCCAGGAAGTATGTCGAAAAAGATAACACATCGTCAAACCTGAACGACTGAATATCGAAACAGCGCGACACACGGACCTTTGCTGCACAGACTACTTGGTTAGGTTTAGGAAAACAATGTGGCTTTTGGGTTAAAGTCACTACGTTAATGTTTCTGCAAGCTGCAGATTCGCCTCTGCCAAGCGAACGACCCCCGTTTGAGTCTGTGGGGACATTTCCAGCTGTTTTTTTTTGTGGCGACCAAATCAGCAATTTCAAGCCAAACCATTGTGTTCCTAACAATAAAAGAAAGGAATATTACATCTTATCTCGCCTGTGGTTTTGCTGAAAGGTACTCGGGACGCAAACAGCGGTTTCATGTGCTCGTTTAAACCCGATCGTCCATCAGCGACCTCCTCCATACGCCGACTTTCCCCTCACTTCCTGCTTTGCCGCTGTAATAATGATGAAAACCACATGAGGTTGCCACCTAACATCACAGGTAAGTACGGTTCATAACATACTCGTTCATTTAGTCTTTTTATCGTTGGAAGAATCAGAATATACAGTTTTGTTGTCCTCATAAAGATCGCCTCTCGTGTGGCTTTTCAGAAGCTGATGCACTGAAGTAATTTTGGATATCAGTATGTAGCAGATTTAATTTACCATATAAAAGGCTATTGGTCCTGAATAACGACGTATTTCATTTAACACAACACTGATTATTTGTAGGGGAATATCGCCGGCAGCACGGACGTGTTACTGGGTCGTTTGAGTTGAAGCTCGACGTGTCGGTGAAATCCTGAGAGCAACGAAAAAAATAATTCATGGGCTCTCATTATGTGTTTTTCTTTTGACGAGGGCTGTAGGTATTTTAACACCCGTCCAGCATATTTACAGCAGCACCGTTCAACACGTTTTGTGTGAAACAAAAGGAAAAAAATGCAGATTTTACAGAATTAAACCCTGAAACCATTTCAGCAAAAGAAAATGATTTTGTTCTCAGGACCCCACACGAGCTCAAAACACCATAAAGAAAGCTGATTACATTAGCTAAAACTGTTATTGCCTCAATACTATTACCTCTAACTCCCAGGGTGATTTCCTGTTAATGGAAAGGTGTGTAGCTCCCTGTGTGTGTGTGTGTGTTTGTGTTTGCGTGGGCGGCCGTGCTCTGCATACCTACAACGCCGCGTTTTGTATGCGTTTATTTCACATTACTTCCTGACCGCGGCTCGACCTGCAAAATAACAGTATACGTTTTTTTTGTGTTTAATTACAAAAAAGCGAGATTATTTTCTGCCTTTTTTTTTTTTTTTTTTTTT
>OMLP01014439.1:41037-53655 GCA_900302685.1 Spondyliosoma cantharus
TTTTTGCTTGCTTTTTTTTTTTTTTTTTTTTTTCTCGATAAGCTTGAAGTCTAATGGGGTTGTGGGTCTGTGTCACTGTCGTGCCTCGGAGAAATGAGCGTGGGTGTAATGACTCGACAGGTGAAAATGCCAATTTACCGTCGTGTATCAGGACTGACCTTATCAAGGTTCAGGATTTCATAAATCCACAAGAAATGGCTGTTCATTATAAGTTTAATTTGACACTCCAGTGGTGTGTGTCCTGGTGAACTTCTCATTAAAGAATCATAATTAATCATAGTGTGTGTACGTGTGTGTGTGTGTGTGTGTGTGTGTGTGCGCTATATATCTCCCAAATAAGTAATCTTTTATTCGCCGCCACTGTACGAGCAGTTAGCTAAACAAAGGTGTCCCTCGGTGCACCGCCGGAGTCTCATCATCGCGGAGGAGACGCTTTTTAATGAATTCAGTGCGGTTCATTTGTTTCAGACACGAACACAATGAACGCTGTCAGTCAAGGCAGCAGCGCCGAGGACGCGAAGCTGAAGGGTGGAAGTGAACATGGACGGACGGTGGGGGTCGCGACCGCTGGATGACGTCCGCAGTCACGTTGTTGCTCGCTTTTCAAATCAGAAACGCTCCTCACATCCTCAGTTGTGTTTCACCAGCTAATGGAGCCTGCAACAAAATGAATATTACAACCGTGAACTTTCTTCACCTTTTTTTTTTTTTATCTCATTGGGTAATATCCGGTCTAGTGCTTCAGGTTTTTAGAGATAAAAACAGTTGATCACGAGAAGAAAAGAAACCTTTGCTGCTGATCTTGTGCAACCGTTTGGAGGTTCTGTCATGTCGTTTCTTTGTAGTCAGTCGGTTGATCTGTGCTCAGTTGAACTCTTTGAGAGAACCAGTTATGAGCTGACGCTTCTGTGGCTGCTTGTGAAGTTCGCAGACTTCGACGTTCAACGTTCAAACACCTGTGTGCAGTAAGCGTCCATGTTTTTCTGCACTGGAACATTTTAGTTTGGAAGCCGGCGGCTGTGGCTCAGGGGGTAGAGCCAGCGCCTTGTTATTGGAAGGTTGCTGGTTCAATTCCCCTGGTATGCATGCTCAAAGTGGAGCATGCATGGTAGCCACCACCATCAGTGTACGAATTGCTGTAAGTTGCTTTGGACAAAAGCGTCTGTTAAATGTCGGTCGGTCACTGGATCCCCTCCCTCGTCTCTACGTCACCACACCTCCCTCCTTTTTTTTTTTTTTTCCAGGCAGCTCTTTTTGCCTGTTTCCGTTTTTCATCATTGACCTGCAGGTAATAAAAGGCGGGATGGCTTGTAACTTGTAGCTTTCCCTGTTCCACCCACTGGGAAACAGGAGGACAGACATGGGTTACAAACCAAACACTTTATAATTCAACACTTATTTTATTCATTCGTCTGGTTCAAGGTAATCTGCAGTCTGGAAGGAGACGACACTTTATGTGATGTAAATGGTGATAAAGACTTTCCTGTTAACTAATGCCTTCGCTCTTCTTATTCCGCCCACGGCCGCTTCCAATTTTGTGCACTTCCCACTGGAGGCAAAGATCCACTGTCCTATTTAACAAGTCTATAGACAAGAAGTCCTGCTGGTGACCCGGTTACTTCCTGTCAGAGTTTCCAGTGAATCTAAGCTTTTTGTGAGTCAGCTCACAGAGCGTGGATCAATGTGTGTGAGGGATAGCTTAGAATATGAGTTTATACCGAGTAGTATAGAATACGGACCGCGCTGATCATCAGGGCCGATATTCAACATTTTATTTAAGATTATCTTTGTTTTTTCTGTCAGATTGCTGATATAATAAACTAATCTTTGGCTCTGTGCAACATCCTCTAAGACGATGTGAGACCTGCAACAATATCTGACGAGCAAAACGTCACATTTAACAGCCTATAAACACGTAATAATCAGAATCTGCCAAGTAACGAGTAATTATTTTGTTCAATAACTGACTGACTGAATGACTCGGTGGTACATTTGCTCACCGTGATGTGCTGTCGGTGTGAAACAGAGGTTGGATTTATTCTGGATATCGATAAGTGATGAGTTGATTGGTGAGTTTATGGATCGTGGACGTCATTACGTTCACTCTGATTTCAAGGTGTGATCGTTTTTTAATCCTGTATCCTGTTTTTGTTTCTTATCTCGTGTGACTCGTGTTTGTATGGAACATATAAAGCTGGTTAGTTATTTATGCATCGATCTCATGCAGCGTCCCGTCTCAGTCGACTCTTCTCAGCGTCAGCGTGAGCGATCATTGATTTTCGTATACGCCTGAGAGCGGTCCTGCCTCGGCCCGGCTCGGTTGGTATGCATGAGTATGAAAAATGCAATTTACCGATGTCATGTTAAATATTTCTTGGTGCTGAACTCTGTGAATCAGTCATATATATACCCTCCAAGCGAGAGTTACTCGTTTGCAGCTCTAAGCAGATTCAAGGTGTGTTTTTGGGCTCACAGCGTCTTTGAAGGTGAAGAGCTGCAATTTATTTAAAGATATAATATGTAGGAATTCTGCATTAAAATGTCTACAGATGACTAGAGTCTATTCTCTCCTCGCTGCAACGTTTACGTTCCTGAAGTAAAGAACATAAAAAAACTGGAGACAGTCCCGAACAAGCAGTTTTCTGGGCTGTGAATTAGAGTTTTGATTAGTTATATCCTTCTAAAACATTAAATACTGATTATTGGCTACTAGCTTGCCCTCTGCTGGTTTCTAAAATCTAAAACTCCAAATCATCAATTCAGTTTTTTGTCAGATTTTACGGCTTTAATCCTGCTGATGGTTTCAGGCGTGACTGTGGTGTGTTCTGCCTTTTTCAAATATTATTTTTATTACCACTTTGGACCTTTACAGAGTAGCAATTAGTGTATTACAGTAATGAGAGTGGCTCACGAAATCATTTAACACTTGAAAGAGCAGCCATTTGATTCACATCCGTGCACTGCGGAGATCATCAGCCCAGCAGGGGACCTGGACTCCGTGACACCAACGTCCTTGGACTGAATATCATCCTCGTTGTCTCCTTTCTTTTTCCCCTCACACCTCCTCCTCCTTCTCCTCTTTCAGGTGTTGTCCTCTCATCCTGCCTAATGATACATGCTAATTGTTTTTAAATGGGTTTTTTTGTGCCGGTGCACCTTCTCTCCCTTCAATTCTATTATGTCCACTGGACCATGAAAAGCCCCAAAAAATTCACACAGAGGCTGGTCGGCCATACGAATCGATACATCTAAATACAAGTGCAGTTTTTTTTTTTTTTTACTCGAGGTGCTGTGGGCTTTTCTGTCTCCAGCCTCTGCGTGATATAGCAAAAAGAAAAGAAACCGTATCGGTGCTGCGATGCGCTCAGTTCACCGTCCACGCAAAAAACAAACGAAACAACGCACACATCACATCACACGCCAAAGAGAACAGAAGGCACGATCGTTTGTTTTCGTCCTCAGCCACCGCCGCACACCAAGTGGAAGGAAATGAATGAGCGTGCACATGAAACAGCAGTAACAGTTGTTTGCTTTGTTACACAGTTTGTGATTATAATTTCCACTACAGTACATCCTCCCCGCTCCATATGGCGCACTTTTTATTTTTTCCTGCTTTTTCCATATCCGTGCATAGTGTGTGACATTATCTTTTATTACTTTGCCTTGTTGGCACAGACACAAGACGGGAGCAGCGCCAGGAGAGAGTGCCTAGAAACAATGCTTTCAAGATGAAAGGAACAAGCAAAGTGGGAGAAGAGGGAGGAAGATTAAAAAAAGAAAGCGAGAGAGTGTGTGAGAGGGTTTTTTTTTTTTTCTTTCTGCAGCTGTCCACGGCTTTTTAATTTCATCTGAGATCACCGAGCGTGATGAGTTTAGTCGTGTTGCGAATCCCTCCACGCGGGCTTCTCCGGCGCTCCCCCGCGCTCGGATGGAGCTCCATGAATTCCCCTTATTGCTGTTTAATGGAGATGGGTACCCAAACAAATGAGCAGCCTTTGCCTGGCTCAGCACCGCGGGTTCTCATTAATCCGGATGCTGAGACGCTGATGGCACTAATTTTTCAGACGAAGCGGTGTCTGCGTCTCACCGCTCCACGGCACTCCCCGCAACAAGAGAGAGCTTCAATCAGGGACACCGCCCGAAGGCAAAGAGGTGCCGGTGTTCCCGTCACACCTGGTCTGTGGAGCTCGCTCCCTCTCTGCTGGATCGCCTCCACCTACAGCGCCCACCTGCGTCTGCGGGAGTGACGCAGGCGCGATCAGAGGGACGCCGAGGAAAAGACATGAGCGCAAATTACATTTGAAGGCAAGCGTCGTCAGAATGCAGCCTTCATTTTCAGAGACACATTTTTTTGTAATTCCGGCTAAGATCAAACTAATGTGAGGCGCAGCGGAGGGAACGACGATGAGATTGCTGGTGAACAGAAAGACGGCGTGTTGGTGAATCACACAGAGGCAAACGTACTTCCAGGATTGTATTTCACAGTTTCCTTCTGTCCTTTTAATACAGACCCGTTTAAGGCTTAGTCACCTTCTACATACAACCAATTGTATGATGCATGTGTCTCATCTATAAGGATCTAAGTTGAATGGATATGAGACTCTGTATTTTGATGTTATATCGAGGAACAGTGAGCTTAATTCCAGTCTTAGTTGTGCTTTATATTTAGGTCCTGAGGCCGTACACACTAAGAACGATGACTGTAACCGTAATAATGTGGATTGTCGAGCGGCGGCTGATCATTTGTGTTTCTGTGTTCACACAAGGCAGCGTGACTTTCTCTCTCTTCCTGTCTGTGGCATCATCCACACATAGAGACATTGAAACTGTAGTGATTTTTGCTGAGCATGTCACAGTAAAAACAGGTGAGACTGCAGCAGCCAGCGTGAACGTGGACGCTGAAATGAAAAGCAAGAAGACGTATGTCGTCTGAGTGTCTCAGGTAAAATGTCCTCCTATAGGTCTGATTTGCAGGCTAATATACGTTTTAACAACCAAGATGAGTTAGTAGGCCATCAGTGTTTCCTGAATGCCATCGATTATCTTACATAAACAAGGTCAGCTACCGTTAGAAACACTGTTAGGACTGACGGCCCTGTAATTAACTGTCGTATTCTGATTGGTTGTCAGTGTTTCCATCATCAAATCTCTCTGGAAGTGATGCCAACGAACCAACCAAGCAAACGAACTGTTATGTTTCTTCTCATAGTCTTCAGGGTCATTAAGCATCTTTATAAGAACGTTAAACAGCCTTCTGTCATAATTTAACTAACGCTCGTTAGTGTATTACAACACAGTGTTACCTGCACGTGTGAGAGCTGACAGTCATCCTCCGTCAGTCTGCAGGTTCTGAAATATTCAGGAGAAACAAATTTGAGTAATTTGGGGGAAGAGAAAAGAAAAAGCCCAATTTTCTTTTTGGGATTTTGCAGACGCGGACGATTTAGCAACAGGAGAGTTAATTAGTCGTGAAATAGCTCAAAACTAAACCCTGAAATGTTTTGGTGCACAGATGAAAACGGTGGGGAAAAAAAAATAAAAAAAAATTGGAAAGCTTGTTCAATTCTGAAACGAAATGTGTTCAACTAAAAGAGACCAAAAAAAAGCTGATTAGCGTTCGTTCAGATTTCTGCAGCTACATAAATTACAGTTTTATGGATTTTGTTGAAAATTGAAATGATTTTTTTTTTTGCCCAAAAAAACTAAAGAAAACCGATAAAATCATCCAAATCTTCTATCGCTGTGAAGAACAACAGTGAGGCCGGTGTTCCTCGTCCCGACAGCCTTCTTTCTTACTTCTGGTCACTGTGATAATTATGTGTGAGCCAGAGTTTCCCAGCGGCCCTGTGGGAGTTCCTTAACCGCTTCACAGTCACCGAGCACGGGATTCCCCAGGGGACCCGCCGGCATGGAGAGTGTCAGCGGGACTGATGGCGTGTTTTGAGATTTATTATGAATTTGCATAGATTTCAATATGGGATGGGTGCTGGAGGAGAGGCGGGGGGTTGAGATACTGCTCCCATTTGCAGCAGCGATATGGCCCACATTAGAAATTCAATATCTGGAGTGCGGTTGAGAGCCGGCTGTGAGGATGCAGGGAGGGCGATGATGAGACCTATGGCTCAACACTCGGGGGGGAAATAACCTCCAGGGAACGTGGCGTGTTTTTAAAATATGCAGATGTTCAACCCTATAGATCGTCACGCGTGCTCATCATCGGTCCGTTCTACTGTAAAAACCCAGTTTGTTAGTCAAACTCATTTGGATCGGTTCATTTTTGCTACAACTTTCTGACGGATGTTTCACATCTGCTCATTTCCACGAGATGATCTCTCAGCAGGAGCCATCACGCTGCGGTACTTCACTGATGTTTCTTGATTCCCCGAGTGCTGCAAAAACTTCTCCAAACGCCACAGATGACGTCGGCTATTTGTGGATTATTGGCTGAAAGTAGAATCCCTGCGGCGTATTTCATATTTTGTGGAATTGTGTTGTATTATTCATGAATTGAGGCGGTGTGATTAAAAGGAAAAACAAAAAGCTCGGTGCGTTAATGTGACACGTGAATGTTGAGAGTGCGACAGCTTCTTTGGTAACGAGCGCTTTCACTGATGACGCAGCGGTTTTATCGCATGAAACACATTCAGACCGCAATTAATGATTCCTCTGATGACGAACGCTTTTTAAAATCCTTCATGCTGAGGATTAAACAGAGACCCAACATATCGATGTTCATAAATCTTGCATCTGAGGTTCATATGTCGCTTATGAAGAAGATGAAATAATAACAAGCTCTGAGGTCCGAACCGAGATAACAAACTCTTATTCCGTCTACAAGCGCATAAAGACTCCAACCATTTTTCTACCTTTCACAATAAAAGCCCAGGACACACCAGTATCAACACCTTCATACGGCAGCTTGGTCCGTTACCTTCAAACTATTTGCACGTAACGGCCTCTGCGTTCATGTTAGCAGAACAGTTCACATATTATGACATTATCAAACGGTTTGGTTAGGTTAAAGTGATAGTCGGGGTCTTTTGTTGTGGAGGTGTATGAGGTATTTCTTCCTAGTCTCTAGTGTGTGAGCTGCAGTAGAGTCTCTTCATTCCCTCAACCGTACAACGTCCGTATTCCTACGCTAAATCTGAACGTAGTGCCGGAGGAAACGGCGGTCTGACGGCAACGTAAAGCGCCAGAAATGCACAAAATATAGAGACACTTACGCGGATATATCTATATTTTGCTGCTTCCTGTCGGCACTGCCGGAGCTGAAGGTCATCTCCTGCAGGTAACGCACTGACTAAACTGCTTGGATATGTTTAGGAAATGATCATACTTTGGGTTAAAATTAACACAGCGAGTGACGTAACTCAAGTCAGATGACATAAGCGGTACATGTAGTGTAAGCACTGAACACAAGTTACATCATTTACGTACGTTAAAAACGCGTCACTCTGGACATTTGGACTCAAAAGGAACACAATCCCCATAGTCCCATTTAGGACCAATACAACCACCTCAACCAGGGTTCAGGTTCTGTTAGGAGCAAGTAATTAATAAAGAATGATGGCTGTGGATCGTAGGGTTCCTGGTCTGTAGGCCAGCTGGACCCTTCTGTGTTCGCCCCCGTGTCTTTGTCAGACCCTCCGAAGGATAAGTGGTTATAGAAAACTGATGGATGGAAGATGAAATTCAGATGGAAAGCCTCAGCGAAGGGTTCACGCTGTGCTCGTACGTTGGCAAGGATTTTTGAGAATCTGTATCTATTTTCAGACGAAGATAATGAGACGGTTACAAAAATAAAGTAGCTCAAGCGCCGTCATCATCAAACCATCCATCCGGTTCTGTTCCTCATCTCGTTCAGGGTTGCACGGCGAGTAGCTGTCGTTTTTATTTCGTCTCCTTCTGCTCCAAATGCGCTCACACATTTTTGCCTTTTTTTGCGTGATAAATCTGGACGACCGCGACCGATTTCAGCTCCCAGACTCAAAGTCAGCTTCAAGTCGTTCTTCAGTTTTTCCTCCACAATCAACACGTTGCTCCTTATTTCCATCACCGACCTCAAATTGTCGCAGATGTTTACACGAATATGCAAAGTGGAGCTGAAACAAACAGTCGGATACATTCACCCCCGTCACAAAACAAGACAAACAGTTTCTCTGTCCTCACGTTTTGTTAACACACAGGTGGGAAACATATTTAGCACAAGTTGTTGTTGTCGTTACTGTTTCACGACCACCTGCTGAGCAAACACACCTGGCAGAAACGTTCACAGGCGAGTTATGTTACGACCTCCTTCCTCTCTCTGACCCTCCTGGAAGTTATAGCGGCGACGAAACATCGTTCCTTCGAACAAAAGGACACATTTTTCTGTGTTTGAACATTGTTGGGATAATGTAGCTACACAACTCAACAGTATACAGAATAAAACAACGTCAGAGTCGTTTATTAGACGTTTTTAATGCAGAAATGTTTACACTTTATATTTTTAAAGGTGCACTCTGTTAGTTTAGATCTCGGTTGTGAACCATAAAGCCGCTAGCTGTGCCTCACGATACATTTTTATAACTAATTTCCCCAAACCTTTATATACTTTCTCTTCCGGTCCTTTTGTTTGGGCGAGTGTAATATTAAGCATCCCTGGAGGAGAGCTGGAGGGTTTGATTCAGGTTTTCTCTCTCAAGGTCAATCCCCAAACAAAAAAACTGAGCAGCACGCTGGGTCGTATCCTCCGGCTGCACAAGATCTCACACACACACACACACACACTTGCATATAATGTTACTGTGTTGGTGAATAAGAATGAAGGAAGTGGAGAAAGGTCAAGAACCACATTCACACTTAATACATGAGTCAAAAATAACACAGAAAAACATTAATTCTAATTTAACACGCCGAAGCTGCTCACGGCCTCGAGCGTTTAATTACCTCGTCTCATAAATTCTGGAGTTCGTTTACAAAGAAAGCTGTGAATCATCTCCTGTCGATAACAACCAGAGCAACACAAATATAATATAATCAAAATGAGGACGATATGACTCGTTCTACCTGTAGCACTGAGAGCTACGCACCCGGGCTGCGACCACAGAGAGGCTGGGGAGTGATGAGCAAACGTCTTAAACCACCCGGCCGGAGGCTGCAGGTGGAGGCTGCAGGTGGTGGTGTAGCTGAAGGAGCTGGCATGATTCTGATGCAGGTCAGAGGGAGAGACGGGAAACGTTGCAGCCTCTAACAGACGATGACCGTGCAGAGTCAATTAAAGAAACGTTCAGCCGGAGCTGTCGGAGCGGCTGCTGTGACGGAGGTGGATGAGTTTGGACTTCTGCTCCGGGAACAGTAAAGTAGAAGTTCTACCGGTCGCAAGCAGCCGAGGCCGAGGTAGATGAACTTACAGCCCGTTATTGATCGGCGGGGACAAGCAGCACGGTGGCTTTACAATCAGCTCCCGGGAGAAATCTCTGCACTGCTTTGCATCGACAGTTTGTTACCGGAGGAGCATCGACACCCTGATAAATGTCTCGTCACCCGGGGACACACTTAATAAACATTTTATTAGCTTCCCGTAAACGGTCTACAGAGGACCAAAGACATGCTTGTTTGACATTTGGATGCATACGGCTGATTGGCAATTCATCATCCGGCTTCACTCTCAGCGAGGCTACCCTTCTATTCATAATGTACCTGCCAATTCACTGAAGGCTCTCTAGTTCAATAAATCAGCAGCAAAATTGGTTTAGGAAAATAATAATGCCGGTAATCACTTGCTGGGGCCTTGAAAATCTGAATACATAAATGTCAAGTAAAAGAAATTCAATTATGATTAATGTAGGTTGTTTTGACTCTTGTTACAGTTCTACAGCAGCAAGTGGGTTTTTTGTTCCTCCATGAAAAGTGTAATAATGTGAAGTTCATTTAAAGCAACTCTAAAGCAAACTTCAGCTTCAGAACCATTTTGATGCTTCGGTGAGCTGCAAGAGGCTGAATGTGTCTCAGTCAGTGCGTCGTCGTGTTATTTGTTTATGTGCACGAAATGTCACTGATTCAGGTGAAACTGTATTTCATGGAGGAAATGTTTGTCTCAGCTCTCTGTGATTAACAGAGTTTCCTGAAAACAACCTACGACGACTGCGTTTGCTCCGTTAGCGGCTCGGCTCGTCCGCACATCAGAAGCTCTAATACGATTTGTTGTAATAGATCTTTTAGACTTTTTCTTGTCTTTGAACCCTTCGTGTTGTCTTCCTCTGAAACTGTATTTTACTAAATTAAGCTGGTTGATTCGATACATTTGGAAAGTCTAGAAGAGCCACAAGATTTAACTATTTAATCTCTATAATCTCTATTCAAGTTAGCCGGCTCGGCTGGTGGAAGTCTGTAGTTTGGACGCTTTTTGGACTCCACAATATTTATGTCATCCTGTCTGTCATCATGTCTGTCCTACCGACTCTTCGTCACATTTCTGCCCAAAAAAAACAGAGTCAGGAGGCTGCCGCAGCTGAATGGCAGTGATTATGTGATGGGATAACAACGTGTTTGACTTTATACACAGTGAGTCGAGCTGTTTTGGTGCAGCTGAGCAGCCATCATGGGAATCAACAGGGCAACATCTCCGGTGCTGAATCCAGATAATAACTGGGTTTGACAACACGAGCAAACGGTCTGAACTTCTTCCTCTCTGTGTTTATCAGACGACCACAAGCCGACTCTCGAGGTGCAAACAGCCGCCTACTCTGTCGGAGTTTGTAAATGCTGTCAATGAATTATCTGAAAAGGAAAAAATACAGCAAAACCGACTGTTTGCAGTCGAAAAGATTTCTCCTGTTTCATCTTTTGTACGAAGTGGCTGCTTGATTTTGAACACAAGTGTTGTGAAGCCGTTTGCGGTGACTCATTGTAATAATGTGCTGCAGTAATTCAGCTGGATCAACAGTGATCGCCTCCCGGTGCACACTCACAATGACTTATTCCGGCTCTAATGATGGCAATGTTAGGAATTAATCAGAATTTCCTCTTGTGGTAAGAGGGTCAGCTTCGGTAAATGCCACAGCTGGGGCTGTAAAAATGCCCGAGGTACTGCAGGTTTGTCACCGAGCTGCTTCCTGTGTGCTTTTTTAGATTCTACCCCCACATATTATTTCTCTCAGCGGTGGTGAACTCTGAAGTCTGCTAACCTCGATTGCCTTGTCATTCAATGTCAAATTTTAATTCACCCCATGTGACAAGGCAATGAACTGTAAAGAAAAAAAAAAATGGCACCAGCTGGTCTTGACCAGTCGCTCAATGCTCAGAGCTCAGCAGAAAATTGTGTTTCTTTTATAACAGAGAGACTCACATTGTTGAGGAACATAAAGAAAGGTGAGTGTGCTTATTCTGCTCTCCTGCAGCTTTGGGTACTTTACCCTGCTTCTGAGGCTTTGTGGTGTGAAATTCTCTGAAATTTTCATGGTCTTTGAGTCTGAATGAGGCCTCATACTTTCCACAACCATGAATCTATTATAGCAATAATACATTTTATAATGAGCTCTCGCCCGCCGCCGCTGCAAGTCCATTACTTTCTTTCTCGAAGCCGCAGCCCTGAGACTCGCCCACATCGTCACCTTGAACGTTGATTATCAAACAGACTTAACTCGTACGTGAAACCGCTTTTACAGCATCGCTTCGGTTCTCGTGGAAAATGTGATTCACGTGGTGGTGGTCACGCTTTCAATAGAAAGCTTGCATCCTGCCAATGATTACGTCCAATTAAACCTGGTTTGATTTCTTTCCTCCAACACACAACTGCCGTCTGAGACAGATTGCTGTTTAACAATCACAGCCGTCAGTTTCTGTGCACTCACCTTCAGGAAGCCTGGTTCCTGAATTGTCACAACTCTTTTTTTTTTTTTTTTGTGAATGTACCTGAGTCAAACGTTCGTTTAAAAGCATAATTACGACGAAAGAGGCACTTTTAAGATTCGCTGTACTTTCAATTTTGGGTCAAAATCATTTCCAGTGGGAGTGCTAGGGGCACTTTTACGACAGCATCAAAATCTCTGTTTTTAAAACACTAAGAAGGCTCGACACAACATGAAACTTTGCTGGTAGTATCACCAGGGTCTCTACACATGAACTCCAGCATTGAGAACATTGTTTGTGTACACAGAGTTACTAAAAAGAAGGTTTTTGAACAACTCACGTTAGCAGCTGCTTGTTCCGCTAGTCGCCGTCCTGCCAGTCGAGAATCTCTGAATGCGACATAATCTGGAGGTCAGTTAAGGTGGAACGCTCCTAAAGCTTAGTTCCATACAAATGCAGGATAATTCGTTGTTTTGTCGTTAGCGAAAAACAATATTGACCTTGAAGTTGAAAAAGGAGCCTCATATAAGAAACAATGCTACAATCAAAAGCCGGAAAAGTCACGTGAGATCTGGGCGTGGATAGTTGTTGTTGAAGACAGTAGGTCCACCTGAACTGTCCTCCAGGTTACGTCACATTCGGAGATTCTCGTCTGGCGAGCGGAACAAGCAGCTGCTAACGTGAGTTGTTCAAAAACCTTCTTTTTAGTAACTCTGTGTCCACAAACAATGTTCTCAATGCTCGTGTTCATGTGTAGAGACCCTGGTGATACTACGAGCAAAG
>OMLP01014440.1:0-18591 GCA_900302685.1 Spondyliosoma cantharus
TTATATCTATGATAGCGAATTGGTGTTGTTTTTTTTTTTTACTTAACAACGCTTAGGAAAAACTGAACCTTTTAACCTTCAGAAGGCTAGGATGTATTGCAGGGCTGCTGTACTAGACTGCATCATACTTAAAGTGGCACTATGTTGTTTTGGATAAGAAATTCAAAGTCAGAATTTGGATATTTACAATATTAATGGGGTAATAAAACAAACTCAGACGGATGTATTTTTTTTTTCCCCATAACAGAATAAACAAGCTGTTCTCAGAGAAAAATAAGGTCCCCAGAACACTGTTTGAAGCTAGAAAGGTGGCAAGGTCTGCCACATATAAACAAAGTAAAACAGTATGAAACTGTGTTTTCCTTTAAGCTCAGTCTGTTTACTCAGAACAGTCGGTAATGAAAGCAAAAAGACTTTGTTTGGTTTGTTTAGGCATGAGAAAAAACAAACGCTAAAGATCTTTCTCTTCTGTAACAATTCTCCCCCAAAAACTATGCAGTGCAGCTTTAAGTGGATCTAACAAAAGACATGTAATTGTATTACTGAAGTTTGCCTATTAAGAGAACTATTAAAAAGCATCTGTTTTGAAAGTGATGACATTCACTTGTTTAACTGTAAAAAGTTTGCTGCAGGCCTGTTTTACCTTCAGCAATCTCTCTGAAAGCCTTCTCTGCATCGGCGCTCTTGTTCTTATCAGGGTGGTACTTTATGGCCAGTGAGCGGAAACTCTTCTTTATCTGGCTGTCAGTTGCAGTTGGCTCCACACCGAGAGTTTCATAGTAATTTCTGCTCGTCTCGGAGGCAGCAGGCAGGAGTCCAGACAGCAGCAGCAGCAGCACGGCGGCTGCTTGCGTCCAGTGAAAAGCACCTTGCGCTGCCATACTGTGCGCCTGTGCTCAGATGAGGAAGGACTCAAGTGTCACACACAGAGAGAAGTTATCTGGAAGAACAGCTAAAATGCGGTCTGGCGGCTCATCATCATATGTAAATAAGGATATCTGGTCTACACGTCAGTAAAGACTCGCACCCGGCAAGACGAGCCAAGGCTCAGGGTAGAGTTTACTTACCGGCTGGTAGCTTGGAAGCTCAAGATGTGACGCCCATTTCATCCGAATTACACACAAAGCGGTGGTGAAAGTACATTAAATTAAAGAACAACCTCGCCGTCGTTTAGTTATAGGGCCGCCATTGTGATCTATTAAAAGTTTAAACCGTTTAAAACTAGTTTAGTATAGTACTATACTAGAAAAAACAAAGTAAATGCACATTTCGGTGCAGTTCACTTTAATGGCCACTAGATGGCAGAAGAGCACTGAGAGGAAGAGGGTCGTCTTCTTCGTCGGTTATGAAAGATGCACCAAGAAATGTGGTAAACAGCACCAGGGCCTTGAGACATTGCCAATACATTCCTGATTGTTGTTAGCAGAGATATCTCGGGGGCTTCCGGTGAACCGGAGCGAGGTTTTCCTGCGTGGGATTAACCCTTCTGCACTCTGGATCCTGCTCATAGTTTTCCATTTGGTGAGACAACATTAGCATTTAGCCAGTTAGCCAGATAACGTTCGCTAGCTAACTTACCTGACAGTGCTGCGGACACGACGAGCTCGTAGTTAGACTCACTTATTCATATGTAAAACACGTCAGAGTGTCCTTCATCCAGAGACCTGTGCATTCAATTCAGTTTGGCATGATAAGAACTTGGTTGTTATTTTGTGTTAACATAACACAACTACTGCTCAGCAACCTAGCGTCATCAACAACAACACCAACGCCACTTCATGTTGACCAGGTGTTGTCACGTGTTGACATGTCAGCCCTCGTCTTATTTAGCTTAACCAAAAAGTCCTATCTGCATAACTTTTATATACATATTCTCATGTACCTTTTAAAGCTAATCTTTCAACTGGGGTTCATGTTTTATCTTGCTGATATTTGCTTGGAAGTGCGCACTGCTGCAAAGTAAAAGCTATTCATGACGTGTTTACCTGTGTATGTGAATGTCTGCAGGTCACGTCAGCCCCCCCTCATACACATGAGTGCCGTTTTCTCCTCGCGCCGGGCCGAGCGCCATGCCTGACCGGGACAGCTCCTATCTGTCAGGTGGTGGTGGGAGTGCTGGTGGTCTGGGTGAGGAAGGAGGACTTGGCTCTGGCTTGACAGGGGGCTCTGCAGAGGGCAGAGGAGGTCCAGGAGGAAGTGTTGGAGGCAACGTCTCTGGTTCAGGGAGCATGGGGGGCGGTGGTGCGCTAGGAAATGGCAACAGTTGTGGAAACGGAGGAGGCGGGGGGCAAGGTGCAGGACTGGCATTGGACGGTGTCTGCAGGGACTTCATACGCAATGTGTGCAAGAGGGGGAAGCGCTGCCGCTTCAGGCACCCAGACTTCAACGAGGTGCCAGACTTGGGAGTGCAAAAGAATGAATTCATCTTCTGTCACGACCACCAGAATAAAGAGTGCATGCGCTCCAACTGCCGCTTTGTCCATGGCTCTAAAGATGATGAAGACTATTACAAGAAGACAGGAGAGCTACCCCTCAGACTAAGAGGGAAAGTTGCAGCACGGCTCGGCCTGTCCCCCATGGATCTTCCCCACAGCCGTGGGGAGGTCCCGATCTGCAGAGACTTTCTGAAGGGAGAGTGCCAGCGGGGCAATAAATGTAAATTTCGCCACGTCAAAAAAGACTATGAATATGAGCCCTCAAGGGTTGGGTCGGGTGGTGTTGTGGGGCCAGGTGCCAGTGGAATGGTCAATGCTGGGGGAGGGATAGGCAGTGGAGGAGGAGGTGCCTGTGGAGGAATGCAAGGACTTGTTGGAGTTGGAGGTGGAAGTAATATGATGGGGATGGGTTGCCCCAGCTTGGGTGGATGCAGAGATCCAGGTATCTCAGGAGTCGGGGGAGTTGGTGGAGGCGGGATGAGCGGCTGCCTGTCAATAAGTTCTGCAGGGCAGCGGCGTTATGACAGGAGCTCATGCTCAGTGTACGACCCTCTGCTGGAAAGTGGGCTGTTTGATGCTGGCTCCCTGGAGGCCTCTGTGGACCACACTGCTCTACAGTTTAAGAGAAGACGGTTGGAGGGCCTGCGCCTGGCAGATGGGACTGGGGGTGGGCACTATGAGCTGGGAATCCAAGCCACGCTGCCACCACGTCCTCTGGAGTACAGGTTCCTGGAGGAAGAAAACTCCCTGCTGAGGAAGAGAGTGGAAGAGTTGAAGAAGCAGGTTAGAATGAGAGGGTGGGGTGGGGGACATTAACTTTTTGTTTTCTCTGAAATCATTGTTGTTATGACAAATATTTAAATTTTTATAAACTCAGCAGGGGTAGTATTGACTTTTTGGCTGTATTAGATTGAATTGAGTTGCATGAGAGAGCATTTTTTCAGTAAAAATCCCCAAACAACTGATGTTCCAGCTTCTTAAATGTTTTTTTTTCTGTTTGTCTTTGTGTTATCTGACAGTAAAGAAAAAGCATTTTGAGGGCATAACCTTCAGACATTTTTCACTGTTTTCTGCCATTTTAACAGAATAATTAATTACTAAAGAAAAAGATATACTATAATAAAAGTAATCCTTAGTCGCAGTTAGTAGTACAGTAGGTGTGTTAGCAATCTGGGGAATTAAGAACCATCTTTTTTGACCATATGAATTAAACAAAATTCATAAACATTGATGATTTGATGGAAGATTTACCATTAGTTTGTTTCAGATCATGAATGAAAACGTGTCTTTACAAATAGCAAATGTAAACAAATACTTAACATCATTAGGAAACTTGGAACTTCATTTAGTTATTGCATCGTGCTAGTTCCTGTGTTTAAAAGACTTTTCTGTCAATATCAGAGTAATGGCACCTTCTTAAACTGTGTCTTTTGGTGGCAGCGCTGCTATTTTGTTGACATGTGTTTTAAAAACTACCTGTTAAGAGAAGAGTCTTGAAGCCACTTATTCAATTACATAATATAAACCTTAAATAGGGACAAATCAATGGTTAATATGGTTTTATTTACAGTCAAAGTTTGAAGTGTTAATACAAAGAGTGCAGCATAGATATACCAGATCTGTTTTAATTCCAAGAAAAAAAACATACTTGGAATGGTTTATTCTTCAGTCATATGACTGAAACTGTAATGAATCTATTTGTGAACATTTCAAAAAGGCAAAGACATTCTTTAACATCATAAGACACAGCCAAGGGGGGTGGGGGGTTATGGGGTAAAGTCTGCTTGATGATTCTTCACAACCCTGTGGATTCAACAGCTGCAAAAACTGTGATTGTGGTTGCTGGTAGAAATACTAAATGTAAAGAAATTATGCCTGTCAATAAACAATTTTCTGTTTTACTTCAAGCAGCCAAAATATCTTTAAGGTTGTTTCAGAACGTTGCTTTTGTTAAATGATGAAGAGTTTCTGGCTCTCTTTTACAACCCACTGCAGAGACATTTTGTCTAATTTGTGTCTTGTGTGGTTCTCAGGTTTCAAATCTCATCGCCACAAATGAGGTCCTTCTGGAGCAGAACGCCCAGTTCCGAAGCCAGGCCAAGGTGATGACGCTATCCTCCACTCCTGCACCCACTGAGCAGAGTCTGGCTCCCCCTGTGGGTGCAGTAAGCTCCTACAATCATGGCATCGCCCAGACTCACACCACCCTGAGCAGCGCTGGACTGCAGCCTCGGCCTGTCACCCAGCAAGACCTGGTAGCTCCTACCGGTGCCCCTGCGGCACCCCCGACTAATGCTGCCCCACCTACAGCCCCTCCACCCCACCTCAACCCTGAGATCACCCCCCTCTCAGCCGCACTTGCACAAACCATAGCGCAGGGAATGGCACCGCCTGTTTCTATGGCTCCGGTGGCTGTGTCTGTGGCACCAGTGGCAGTGTCCATGACGCAGCCTCTGCCTGGCATTACCATGAGTCACGCCACCACCCCGATGGTGTCGTACCCCATTGCGAGTCAAAGCATGAGGATCACCACTCTGCCTCACTAACTCATGAAGAGTCAGACTGTAGCACCCTTAACAGGGATTTTTAATGTAGTCTTTGTTTATGTTACATTATGCGAGATTCAACTGATAACAGATTGTTGACTGTCAATGTCTATGTCTATTACAGCGAGGTATCACCGTAACAACAAGCTTCTCCACCAGATGGCAGTATAAAGACTTCTCTGTACAGAACCCAATGTGGGCAGGTTTGTAGGCGAGTCAGATATTCATTAAATAAATGTACCCCCCACAAAATACAATAATGTTAAGCTTCTGGTACGACAGGAGTAATATTTCCGGTCCAGCAACGATGCTGTGACTGGTGGCAACATCACAAATGCATCTTTCCTGACTGACCTGTGAACAGCCTTTGTACCAAATGGATCCTTTCGAATATTGGCACCAAAAACTGCAAAGAAACTGCAAATATGTAAGCTCATCCACATTGTTCGAACCACTTCTGCAAAACTGCGGTGCTGTTCTTGTGGGGACATGAAGACTTTGGAAGCAGTTTGTGTATATATTTTTGTGGGTTGCTCCGGTGTAAATTATCTTTGGTACTTTGCACATTAAAGAATTAAAAAAAGAATAACAAACCTTCAAAAATCAAACTTGTGTTGTCGGTCACTTTGTGGATGGCTGCCTTCTGTTTACTTGTACATACACTTTAGACACATATAAGATGAGTCATAAGAGAAAGAGAGAGAGAGACAGTTTGAGGCAAATGCTCATGTTGAAATCTTATCGCATAACTTGTTTGGGTGGAGCCACACTGTGTAAACTTGAATGTAATACCCTCTGCTACTTCAGTAGCCTCATATCCGTGTGTCTGTTTAAACAAAAGTGATGTGTGGTGTTTGTGTGTGTGTGTGTGTGTGTGTGTACTAAAAGCACTGGGAGGCATGGCTGCACTTGTGTGCTCACACCGGATTTAGGGATCGAGGAGACTGCCCAGTCTGCTGTTTTTAAACAAACTGGAGCAGAAGAAAGAGCCGAACACAAGTGACACAGTGGTTTCTTTATGGCTGTATCACCATATTTTCACCTTAAAGGTGCACTATGTAGTTTCTGGAGAAGAGATTGTAATCATAAGAGAAAGATCTTTATTGATTAGTTATTATGCCTTAACAAACTAGTTAAACTCTTGTCATTTCCATGATTGAATAAACAGACTGTGTTTATATGTGGTGGACCCTGCCACCTTTCTAGCTTCAAACAGTGTTCAGGGCGGGGGACTTACTTTCCTCTGAGTACAGCTTGTTTATTCAGTTATAGAAAAAATCTAAATGTTTTAGTTTGTATTTTTACCCCATTAATATTGTAAATATTATTTTGAATTTCTTCTCCAACTCCAACTGTATAGTGCAAGTTTAAAATTAACTTTTGGTTTACTGTAGAATTGAAATCGTTGTTGTTAAAGTCATGACAAATATTTTGATTTTATTAACTCAGCAAGGGTTTATTTATTTTTGGCTGTATTAGATTGAATTATATTTTATTAAGTGCACTTCCTACGCTTTCTGAGTGACTTATAATGGTCCTTTCACATGATAGTAGTTAGTACATTAATATTGTACATTTTACAATTCTGAGTTTGACTTTTTTTTCTCCCAAACTACATAGTGCCCCTTTTAAAATGAAGCTGTTTATAGAGGTACAGTCGCGTTTTTAACACGATACAAGTGAAATACACGCAGTGCCGTGGAGAATGTGGATTTTTGACAACGTAATGCTGCAGTAATTACGATAACTGCTTACAAATTTGATGACAGTCGTGTCGCAGCAGCAGCTAAACAGTCAAAGATGCTTTTTTTCCGCTGCGGTCGGTGGGCGTGTTTTCACCCAGATAACGGGACGCGGTGAGGAGCAGAAGTTGTCGTCAGCCACTTCTTCCAGACCTCTCTGTTACTCACCAAACCGGCCCCAACTCAGCTGCAGCAACGAGGTTTAAATGCCCGTGAAGAAGATGCGACGCGGACCACCGGAGAACTAGCTAACGTTAGGTGACGAGCAACGGTAACGTAACGTCTGGTCAAACGTTAGCTAGCTGAAATGGCACATTAGAGTAACCGCTTGCTCATTTCAAACTTTTTTTAAACTGAAGATTTCAACCAAACGGTAACGTTTCTGCGAATGCGTCTCGGTTTTGAGGAGACACCACTATGCAAAGCGACAAGAAATCCGAGCCGAGTGAGCCCAAGGGCGCCGAGTGTCCGAGCACTCGCGACGCCGAGAAGAAGGCGCTGAGCACGGTGGAGGCGGAGGCAGAAGCTCCCCAGCCCAAGGGGATCAGTGCCGTCGCGGTGCTCTGGACGTTTGGGAAATGTCTGGGAGCATTGCTGCCCGTCTACCTGGCCGGTTATTACCGTGTCAGCACCAGTCTGTTGGTGTGCGGGATGATGGTCTACACCGGATGGAAACATGCCCGAGAAGCCAAGGAGGCACGTCTGAGGTCAGCCATCCAGTTTCTCAACAACGAGGAGGAGTACACGTCCAGGAGTGTGTCCAAAATCAAGCGAGAGCTTCCTGCATGGGTGAGAAACGATCCTACCACGGTTAGCGTGTGTCTCCTACCACCAAAGCCCCTCTCACCAGCTCCCCACTATCGTCCCTGAACCCCCAATGACCTAAAATAACCCCAAGATACGTATATTAAGGCTAGGCAGATCCTATAGTAGCTGTAAGCAGTGAACCCTAAAACCATAATATCACTAGCATTCACGTTTGTTTCCAGTAAACCAGCCCAGTCATAACCTATTTATAGCCAATGTGGCACCACCGCAGTCATTTTATAATGTGGATTTCTTCTTTGAACCCTTGGAAATCTGGTCTGTGGGCTGGTATAACTTATTACTAACTTAATATTACGTCTCTATTCGAAAGGATTTATGGAAATGTTTCCATAATTCACTTCCTCTTATGCAACAAGAGTCAGGCACTGCTCTCCCACTCATGGTCCTTTTTTTTTTTATAGTTACTTCTTCTCCAAACATGCGTGCAACCAGGTGTGCAGAAGTCCCTTCCTGTATCATGCAGATCATTATTTCTGCTCAGGCAGTTGCCAAATGTGCTCTGTGCGTGTTTGAATGTCAAGACCAAACTTGTCTGAAAGCATTATGGGGAAATTCAGTGTGGACTGCAGCAACTACACCAACAGCACCTAAACCCTTAAGCCCTTTGTGCAGTTTTAACTAAGGTGGTGGCTAGAAAATGTGTACTGAGCTTAATAGTTTTGATTTGCGTGCCACACATCCTGAGAGTAAACAGCACCCAAAATGGAAATGCTGAAACCCACATGGGGCTGTTTTGACTCAGAACGTCTAGCCACACCCTGTTCTGTTCCTGTGGACACTTTTCTTTTTTTTCAGCTAGTGATTTCAGTAATTGCTTTCATACCACATGGCATGCACGCTCCACATTAAAGTATTGGAAAATGGCATTACTATGGTTCCCTCCAGTGCTGCTGTTAAGTATGCATAACAAATGACATGTAGGAGATAATCCTAAGAAATGTTAATCGAGGGGACATCTCAATCACTCATTCTGTAAAAGTATTACCAGATGTGACCCTAATGCAAAGATATAGAATGTAATAGCCAGGCGATGAATTCAGAGATCACTTTTAATGATTATCTGCTTTGCTCGGTATAAATCCCAGAGTGTAAAGCACCGGGGCGATATCAACAGTGATATTGATGACATTCCCAGACCCAAATCATTTCCCTTTCCTGTTTTGTGTTCACCAGGCTCTGCGCACAATTCAAGCATGTACCATCATTGTTTTTCTTTCCTTCAGGTCAACTTTCCAGATGTTGAGAAGGTTGAGTGGCTGAATAAGGTAAAATGTTAGTTGTTTGCTTTTTCACTTCACCTTTCCACCATGTGACTTTAAACAAAAGATGTTAGTTTTTCCTCCTTTATTAAGCCGACAGCAAACACACACGTCTTGTCTGTTCAGTCACACAGCTGTTGTGCTGATTGATACCGAGGACAGTCTGCTACGTTAATAGCTGGTGCTAGCTGATAGATGGTAGCACTGCTGCTGTTGCTGCCATGCTCGAGAAAAAGCCACTCCCCCATCAGTGTAGCCACTTTGTCTGTACTGCAGAGAGCAGGCCCAGTGCCAGGCAACCCACTCAACATTTCCAGCTCATTGCTGGAGAGCTCACAGGAAGGAGGAGGAGCTGACCATTCCCCACAAACTAAATAAAACTGCAGCCATTGTCCCCCTGCCCCCTTTGCTCTTTTTGCCAAGAGAAACTAGATGCTGTTAATATAAGCATGCTGAAATAAAAGTATTCATGCTAACAAGACCACGAGATCTAAGTGCCAGGGAGTCAGACAAAGCAGAGGTTTGAGATTGGTAACTGGAGGGGGAGGTCAGCAGATTCCCTCGTTGTTCATCGTTCACAGGAGCAGGCTGCCGATGACTCACTCTTCACTTATGCCAGACTGTAAACCAACTGTGGGTTTTTCTTTTTCACAAGCACAGAAGCAAACAGTGCCTCTGCTTTTGATTCTTTCTCTTAGGGAATAAAGACTTCATATGTTAATGTAGCAGCATTACTATTTTGTAAAAAGGGCACACGTAGAGCACAGGATTCATTGTGCTACAGTATAAATAAGCAGCCAAAGTCGATGACTAACAGCTGAGGCTTCAGCTGTCTCTATCATTCTTCAGTTATTGCTTATGGAAGCCAAGGCATTTGACAGATAGTTTGTTGCTATGTGACTTAAAAGACAAGTTTACTCAAAGAAGTAGTCTCTGGTTGCAGGGATGTATGTTGTTTATTATGCGTCTAACTAATAAAAGCAGCTTATAACCATGTTGTTGCTGGCCTGTCTAGGTGCTGCAGCAGGTGTGGCCCTTTGTTGGCCAGTACCTCGAGAAGCTGCTTGTGGAAACCATTGCTCCATCTATCAGAGCCTCAAGCAACCACCTCCAGACCCTCAGCTTCACAAAAGTGGACATGGGAACCAAGGTGATGCCATTGATAGGCACAATATGACGGCGCTACAATGATTCACAAGTGATGCATGTCGTTTATATTGTGACAACAAATGTGCTTCTGTTTGCTCCAGGCCATGAAGGTCGTAGGGATCAAGGCACACACAGAGAATGACAAAGGACAAGTCCTGCTAGATCTGTATATTAGGTGAATTTTTATCCTTTGCTTTTTGAGTCACCATCACCTCTGTGTTACAGCTTCTAAAAGGCGCTTTTGTAAGTAACCTTCATGCATCTTGTATCCTCAGCTATGTTGGAAATGTAGAGATCAACGTCGAGGTGAAGAGATACTTCTGCAAAGCTGGAGTCAAAGGAATACAGGTCTGTCTTCTTTTCAAATTTCAAAGTGTTATCTGTCTGAATTAAAGAGTGATATGACATTGATACAAACATGTTGCCTTTTCTAAAGGGAGAACTGAGAAATTCAATCTGCCATTCTGTAATCATTTATCCATGGTTCTCACAAACATTCTTTCTGTACTTCTTTCTTTAGCTACATGGGATGATGCGGGTGATTCTGGAGCCTCTGATTGGAGATGTGCCCATAGTGGGTGCGGTCAGCATGTTTTTCATCCAGCGGCCTGTACGTCCATCTAAGTTCACCTCTACTTGTCCCCTAATCCCCCATTTGTGCGACTATCATGTTTCTTATTATAGCCTTGTTTGCTTTTCATGCTATTGATTTCTCATGGGTCAATCCTGACTGATTTACTTACATACAGCGCATTCCTTTGTCTTATCACTTCCCAGAGACTAGACATCAATTGGACTGGACTGACTAATTTGTTGGACGTCCCTGGACTGAAGTGAGTGAATGCTGAAATAAGCTTGTATTAGCTACAAAATTAAAAAGAACATAAACTCACAATATTTTATTTAAGTGTGTACAGATTTATACAGTTTAATACACAGTGAATAGTAAATGACACAGGTAACTCTGCAGTTCAGTGTAATTAAAATGCCATTTCTCCGTTGTCTCAGTGTCATGTCTGACAGCATGATTATGGATGCCATCGCCTCCTTCCTGGTGCTGCCCAACCGCCTGGTTGTCCCCCTGGTTCAGGGGCTGCATGTGGCCCAGCTACGCTCTCCTTTGCCCAGGGTAAAGCCTCAATATGGATACAGATAGACGGGGACTGTTACATAATTTCACATAGTCAAAAACAGTATATTAGATCTATGTCCCACTTTTTCTTCCTCAGGGAGTGGTACGCATCCACCTACTGGAGGCACAGAAGCTAGCAGCCAAGGACAACTACGTGAAAGGGGTCATGGCTGGTTTGTCTGACCCCTATGCCATATTGAGAGTTGGCCCTCAGACGTTCACCTCCAAGCACATTGACAACACAGACTCACCCAAGTGGGAAGAGTTATATGAGGTACGAAGAAGTGTTTTATGGTGCAGGTGGCACAGGTGTTGGACGTCTCAATCATTTGTCATTTCACTTTGTTCTGTATCTGAGAGATTGGACTGTTTGCAGTGCTGTGAATGTTCATGTCATTCATGGTCACATGAGGCCACAGCCAGCTTCCATACAAATCTCGCTGTCAGTCTTCATGTCCTTGTGTGTGTCCGGTACATCAGGTCATAGTCCATGAAGTGCCTGGTCAAGAGTTGGAGGTGGAGATTTATGACAAAGACCCAGACCAGGATGATTTCCTGGGAAGGTACATATGCATAGTTCATGTCTCTTGTGTGCCTATGTTGAATCTTTCATTGTCACCTTTCATCTGTCAACTTTCATGACCAGTCCTTTTTAAAGCATATAAGCTCTTATTCTTAAAGTTTCAGTATGTGTTTTCAATGCTATGAACCTTTATTTCCTACATTTGCTCTTTTTATTTATTTCTGTTTTCCTCCATATAGGACCAAATTGGATTTGGGCATTGTGAAGAAGTCCATCGTTGTCAATGATGTAAGTATAAAGTTGTTATCGTCTCAGATGCAGTTTGTATAACCAATGTTTTGTGGCAGGAAGTGCATCATTGCATTTCCTTCTCAGAGGTAAGGGGAGGGAGTAGAGAAAAATTAAGAACACCTGGGAGCTGGGGGAAGGGTAAGGTTTCAGTTAGACAAAGACAGCATGGAGGAGATCAGGAGGAAGCGAGGCTGAACGGGGGAAAACCCCAAACATAGTCTGTAAAGGAGTTGTTCAAGCTGGAAAGGACCGAAGCAACCCTGGAGTGTGTGCGAGGTTAGGCGGATGTCTTATGGTGCGGCACTTGGAAACCAAAACCGGTCTGGGCTGAGAAACATTGCAGATAAGTGGTCTCTGCCTGTCGCTCTCCAGGCTTCTTCCCCCTTCAAAGTCACTGTCTTCACCTTCCCTCAGGAAAAGGCTAACCTACAAACCCCTCACCCTGTTCCCTGTCTCCATCTGCCCCATCTACTCCATCTACCCCCAATATACACTTACATACATATTACATACACACTCACATGAACTAAAATTAACTGAACTCAATCTGCAACCATTCACTCGTGATTTTTTTTTTTTATGGTGAATGCGATTTTTGTTCTTTCGTTATATGGACGGTGGACTTTGGGACTTTATTTAAATTTCATTTGATATTGCCGTTTAAAATATGTTGATTTAGTGCTTGATGAACTTCATTATTTCCTGAAGTGATTTAATTGTTTGGATTCTTGGTTTGTTTGTGATTGATCATTAATTGATTAACATTTCATTTTCAGATGGTGTGGTGACCCGTGTTTTATTTAGATCTATTTTTTGTAGCTAGGGCCATAGGCTAGAATAGCAGAATTTTGATTTTGTTCGTTATACAGATACTTTCAAATTTACATATGTTTCTTTTTATGTTTAAAGAAAAGAACGACAGGTTGAATTATTCCCCTGTCTGGCGCCCAACTTAAGACTTTATCCATAAGACTGTTTTCAGCCCCTACGCTACAGTTTTGATCTTTGGCCTGTAAATGTGTGCCTGTCGCTGTCTCCACAGTGGTTCACTTTGAAAGACACTCAGTCAGGACGGGTTCATTTCAGACTGGAGTGGTTGTCCTTGCTGCCCAGCACTGATCGACTAGAAGAGGTTTGAGTTTCCACTGATACAGTACTCCTGCATTATTAAAGAATATAATTGATTTGTGTATGGCATTCATCTTTGTGTCACATAATACATTAAAAGAAACCTTTTTGCAATTCTCCCCCAGGTCCTGAAGAGGAATGAAAGCATCACGAGTAAGGCTGGTGATCCACCTTCTGCAGCCATCTTGGTTGTATATCTGGACAAGGCTGAGGCACTTCCTGTGAGTCAAATATCTCTACCCTCTGTGCCCATGTTCGTGCTCCGCTCAGTACTGCTTCCTGTGTGTGTGGTTAAGCTGAGGCAGAGCTGTAACTGCCACCTGTCTGACATTCCTCAAAGTTGTTGCCTTGGCCTCTAGCCCTGTGCACACCATTGCAGTGTGAATGACTGTGGCTAACTTTATCCCAGGCTGGTAAACACACATTTCCTCCTGTTATAATTTTTGCTGTCATTATCATACACAAAAGGGAACAGTGGTGACAAAATCTTTGGAATGAAACTCAGTTTTGTGGTTTCTTTCAATGCAGATTTATACTTCCTGATTGTGCGATGTGGTATGGTACTTCCTTTCAGCTATTTGCCCTGTTGCTATGGTAGCCTTATACACACTATTATTCACATCAGCCTTGTGTTGTCAGAATGGTAGATAAGTCTATTTTTTGCTCTGCTCTTGGTTACAGAATGCCATTGTTCACATGCCTTACTGTGTAGTCATATTTGTCTGTAACTGTGTGTCTTTTAGATGAAGAAGGGAAATAAGGAGCCCAATCCCATGGTGCAGTTGTCTGTGCAGGACATCACTAGAGAGAGCAAGGTATATCTACTTTGAAAGTCTATTGTAATACTGTAGATTGTGTTTAATCGATTTCTATTTTTACACATCCGATTTTCTCTCGCTTTAAGACTTGCTACACGACTGTTAATCCAGAATGGGAAGAAGCGTTCACCTTCTTCATCCAAGATCCTCGCAAACAGGACATAGACATTCAGGTAGCAGCTCAAAAGATTAGCTACGCTGCACTAAATTTGGTGTTTGGTATTTTGAAATCTGAACGCATTTTGGTCTTATTTTGGCTAGGTGAAGGACGCTGACCGTGTGCAGACGTTGGGCAGTCTGTCCATCCCTCTGTCCCGCCTGCTGTCCAACTCTAATCTTTCTCTGGACCAGTGGTTCCAGTTGGACAACTCTGGAGATGCAAGCCGCATCTATATCAACACAGTTCTCAGGGTAATGGCAGACCCATTCACTGCATAGACTGATCAATAACCGATAAATACACTGGGAAAGTAAAAAAAAAAAAAAAAGAACAATGTGGGATGTTATTTAGAATCATTTAACAGAACAAAACTTTTTTCTAGTGTATGATTTTGTCTCAACTGAATTTTAGTCACCTTTTCCCTTCTGGTCGTCTCTTCTCTTTTCTATGATAAAATAGGTCCTGTGGTTAGATGAGGAACGTATTCCATCTGATGTGTCATCTAATCTGGAGGCTGGACTGTCCAAACAGCTGCCCCAGCAATCATCCCCTCATCCTAGCTTCGCCACAGAGGTAGTGGAGGACAGCACAATCATGACTGACTTATGACTGTGTTTTTCTTTTTAAAGGGAAATGGCACATACTTTTTCAAATGTGTATTTTTTCAGGGGCTGCTTAGAGTTCACCTAATGGAAGGGCAGAATCTTGTGCCCAAAGATAACCTGATGGGGGGCATGGTCAAAGGCAAGAGTGACCCCTATGTCAAGATCAACATCGGGGGCGAAACATTCACAAGTCAGGTTATCAAGAGTAACCTTAACCCCACATGGAATGAGATGTATGAGGTAAATAGAATAAGGTTATTTATTATTATTGTTGGTGAGAGAGAGCCCTTTGACATTTTGTGACTTTGTTCACCCCTCAGGTGATTCTTACCCAGCTGCCTGGCCAAGAGCTGCATGTGGAGGTGTTTGATAAAGACATGGACATGAAGGATGATTTCATGGGCAGGTACTGTAGCTAAGTTATCAGATGAAATGAATGGATTCATTAAAGATGTATTCTAATTTGACTTATCCTGACATGCAGGCTGAAGATCAGTCTGAAGGACATCATCGATTCTCAGTACACTGATCAGGTGGGATCTTCCTTGCCAAACTCATAGTTGCATATTTGGCTCCAGTAGGTTAAAATAAGACACAAAGTCAATGTGAAAGCCTGCCATAACTTAGGTATAACTCATGTGGGAGAAAAGGTCTCACACACTTTGATCCGACGTTTAACTCTCAGCAAATACATCTGTAACATATGTTTTAATATATAGTGATCACTCACCAGATATGGTTCTTGTGTATTGCTTCAGCTAGATTAATTATGGGTGAGTTATTTTATGTAAGAACAGACTTGACGTTGTTGACATGACATGTTTTCATCGTTGTTTATTTAATTCTGCTTGCTTTGTGGGACCATATATACTTGCCAAGGCCTTACTGCAGTTTAAGAAAATCATTTGGTGTGTCAGCAACAAATACAGTTTATAGTTTAACACCATCACAGAATCACTGTTATTGAGAGAACTGTTTGTGTACTCTAACCATGGTATATGCCTTGTTGGGACAATACCTAGTTCTTCCTGTGTTAAATGACTCTTCTTCTTATCTCAGTGGTACACTCTCAGCGATGTGAAGTCTGGCCGAGTTCACCTGGGACTGGAATGGGTTCCAACAGCCTCCGAGCCAGACAGATTGGATCAGGTCAATATTCATAGATAATTCGAGGATTAAAGGACCCTTGCTCTTTAATTTGATCCATACTCACCCGTCATTCTTCTGTGTCTTCAGGTTCTTCAGTTCTATTCCAGACAGTCCTACCAAAACAAAGCGGTGCCCTCAGCAGGCCTACTGTTTGTCTTCATTGAGCAAGCGGATGGCTTACCAGTGAGTCATTTATTACTGATCTTTAAAATGATGTGAGGAGATGCCGTTAATGATTAAGATACATATGCTTTTAGTTTTTATTATTGCCTGTTTCTCTTTCTACAGGTTAAGAAGAGTGGCAAGGAGCCAAAAGTGGGAGCAGAGATTACTCTTGGAGAGATGTCCCGCAAAACTACAGTAAGACCACAAACTTCATTCAGTTTGGAATTGATTATTGATTTTTATGGTTTATTATGAGATTGACACAGTGTCTGTTAGTAATATTGACTCACTCTGATATCTGTAAAGGTGTGTGATCGGACCACATCACCTCAGTGGAATGAGGCATTCTGCTTCCCAGTTCAAGACCCCAGAGAAGATATTCTTGTTGTTAAGGTACGTTGGCCTCAGTTCAAAAGAATGTATAGCGAAGTCAACCAGATGTTAATCATGCAGGTGCAAACAGTGTGATCTCTGATATATAAATACGCCTATGATCGTGTTTCTCCAGCTCTCCCACACCTGGACCCTGCCGATTGGCTCACTGGTTGTTCCTATCAGAGAGCTACTGTCTGAACAGGAGCTGGTCCTGGACCAGTGGTTCCATCTGGATGGAGCTTCACCTGAGAGTCAGGTTCTTCTGAGAGCTGAACTCAAGGTGAGAGAACTGTCATTTTCTCTATTTGTCTTATTCCAAATGCTTTATGTATGTCCTTAAAGTTTCTTTTTCTTTGATCCTTTATCTCTTTTACTATATGAATGCATTTCTTTCCTCTAATTGTCTTTAACTGTAATATCCCTGTAATATCACTATATTTCATTTAATCTGTATAGCCATGTGTGATGTTTCTCCATGTCTTTCTAATTTGTTTGTCTCAGTCTTGTCTATCTTGTACTCCGTTTGCCCCATCTTTCCTTTTTTGTTAAATTCAGAGGCATTTGAGGCAGATCTTTAATTTTTAACTTGTTCTACCGATATGGATATTAACAATCAGCACAACTACAAAGTTGATTAATAAAGTGAAATAACGATGACTTCGACTCGACTGCAGACGCTGATTTCAAGTAAATGTCCGGGAGCCACTGCTAAGGCTAAGGTCACTTCAGTGTCAGACCCTTCTCCTACTCAGCGAAAACCGGAGACAGACACAGTGCTGAGGTGAGAAAGTTGATTAAAAAAAAAAAACTGCTTTTATTTTTCATTTGTCCATTGTCTTATTGCTACTCTTTGTGGCTTTAGGTCAAGTTCAGTGGACGCCCCTCCCGTGGAAACTATTACCTCCTCAGTAACCTTACCTGAAGATGTTGACATAAAGGAAACAGCAGCTGAAGTGATTGAAGAGAAAGTGGAAGAATCGCCAAGCCCAGCTGTGGCACAACCTCCTCACACTTCCCCGGACCTCAGCTTTGCCAGTGAGGTAACGTCACAAAGTAGTGATCTACTTTAGAAGAGCTTAATCATATTTAATCACATTTAATAAAGAAAACCTTTCATCTCCTTCCTGTAGGGGCTGCTGAGAATCATCCTGTTGGAGGCAGAGAGTCTGATTGCCAAAGATAATAAGATGGGCGGTATGGTGAAGGGCAAGAGTGACCCCTATGCCAAGATCAATGTTGGAGAGACTGCATTTAGAAGTAATGTGGTCAAGGAGAATCTCAACCCAGTCTGGAATGAGATGTATGAGGTGTGTATGAAGGACTGTACAATTTGATCTGCTCCAAGTATGATTTCAAACAAAGATGACAGTGATAATATTTTTATGTTTACCGCCTCATTTATGTTCCCTCAGGTGGTTCTGAGGCCTCAGTCAGGACAGGAGGTGAATGTAGAGCTGTTTGACAAAGACATGGATAGAGATGACTTCCTGGGCAGGTGAGAGGCTGCTGTTGAGGTTTCTAGGTGTTTTTTTTCTTCCAGGTTTACTAACATTACTTGACAGTATAAAACATATTTTTCGTTTGGATTTAGTGATTTAGAGCATTTTAATTCTCAGGCTTAACTTTTATAGGCCGCGTTTCATGTGTTTATATGTTCTATTGTGTAAAAAGTGCAAAATCTTCATCCTCACGAGCAGATTCAAAATCAGTGTGGCAGACATCATCCGCTCCCAGTACTCTGACCAGGTCAGTATTGCAGTCCTTATTCCATCTTAGTCATTGCTGCGGTGTAATAATAGGCTTTGATTTTATTAAGTGTGTGTCTCTGCTTCAGTGGTACACCTTAAATGACGTGAAGTCTGGCAGTGTCCGCCTGATACTGGAGTGGGTACCAGCAGTGTCCCATAATGCCACCCTGGACCAAGTTAGTGCAATCTGTTATCATTTGTTTATGTTTCCTCTCTTATTCATGGATATGTTTATATCTCCTGCCTGGCTCCCTGTGAACAGCAGTGCTGAGTCACTGTGATGTATTTTTCATTTGATTCTCTGCTGCAGGTGATGCAGCTGCAGTCTCTCCAGTCTTACCACAACAAGGCTGTTCCCTCTGCAGCCCTGCTCTTTGTGTATGTGGATAGAGCACACTCATTGCCTGTAAGTACCCTGTAATTTTATTACAGTGAAATATACTTTCATGTTGGGGTCACATCACAGTGCTGTCTCAAGGTTGTAGATAGACATCAGTTTGGAAAGCACATATTACTAAACACGTCTTCTACTGGCATT
>OMLP01014442.1:0-20017 GCA_900302685.1 Spondyliosoma cantharus
AAGTACATTTGTCACAAGAAAGAAACCACAACATATCAATGTCGAAGAATGAAAAAAAATTGCTATATGGGTCGAGGTGAAGTCTGAACAAGTGAGTCTTTTGCGGAAGATGGCGAGTGACTCTGCTGTACTGACATTGGTCGGGAGTTTGTTCCACCACTGAGGAGCCAGAACAGACAAGAGTCTTGACTTCACTGAGCGACCTTTGTTTGCTCTCAGCGATGGCGGTACCAGCCCGTCAGCTGATGTAGTGGAGCGAAGTGCTCGAGCTGGGACGTGTGGTCTGACCAGTGTTTGGATGTAGACGGGTGCAGTTCCATTGACAGCCTTGAGGGTCAGTATCATCGTCTTGCAACAGGAAGCCAGTGGAGGTCACGCAGGAAGGGGGTCACATGGGAGAATTTGGGTAGATTGAAATTGGGGCATACGCCACAACTGTGTAGTTGCAGAGGCTGGGAGTCCAGCCTAGAGCGAGTTGCAGTAGTCCAGGCGGGAGATGACCAGCACTTGGACCAGTTTGCTGTTGGAAAAAGATCCAACATATTTCCTATGTTATTAATGATTAATCAATTTTAAAGGCAGCAGGCAATCGAGCAGAGAAATTACTTAAAATGTTGCATCCCGAGTGCATGTAAAAGGTCTGTCAAAGCAGAAGCTCCCTTCTCCCACACAAAACACTGCCCCTGAAATGCCTCGTCAGAAGTCACGCCTTTATTTACGTGACTTCCTGACATCACACTAAAACGATAAAACAAAAAAATGTGTGACTCTGTGACGATAAATGATAAAAACAACTTTTTAAACACTCAAAAAACAACATGAATGTGCTTCTGTGTATGCTGCATGTATGTGTATTCGGATGTATACAGTTCTCCTTTGTCATAACTTTCTTGGGCTGCACACAGAGGTATGCGTGGACACTCACTGTCATGGTCAGATGCATGCTGCTAAGCCGTGTGATGTGTGTCAACATGTTTTGGTGCTTTTCTTCCCCTTACTGGCAAAACCTCAATTAATGGGGCTTTAACTCAGCAGTTAAAGGGTAAATTGTCTGCACTTTATTATTACTCTCCAGTAGTGCAATAAGATTAATCAAATATGAGCTTTTCCAAGTCCTTATAACTGCTGACTTTGAAAACTCTCCATCCAAGCTTTTCTCTGTTCTGACATAAAACCTCCACCATGAGGATAATCCGAGGGGAAATATGGGAAATTCGAGTACGTCTTGGAAGATGTGTGCCCGGCCCCACCTCCACTCCCACCCTGCTGAGTCAGAGAGGACACGGTAGCTGCCCTCACGGTGACAGTCCATCTGTCCATCAGATCTCATTAACAGTTCAATTGTCTGCGGGGAATCAGTGGTAGTCGGGGAGAGGCTCGCCGGTCGGAATGACAATTAGCAAACAAAGCAAACACAGTGCAGATAGAGGCAGCCTTAGAAAAAGTGTCCAGAAGTATGTAAGTCACTGCGGACAATATGACATCATTGTTTTAGTTTATTCATTGTATATGAATACACAAAGAATCAACAAAAAAGTTGAGCAATAAGATTTTAATGTCTTGAACATGCAAGTGCAAACAGCATCTTTTTGAGTCTGTTGATGTCCTTGAGGGAGTTTCCGTCTTGGGCATGTTATAGCCCCTATCATTTATCTGTTTGGGCCCTTGGCCTGAAGAGCTGCAACTACCGGGCAGTATATAAAATGGCTGATTGTTGAGTCTTATTCCCAGGTTGTCAAATGATTCCCTAAACCCAAAGAGTCAGTGTTTGACCACCTGGGAGTGAGACTCAACCATCAGCTATACACGTAGAAGGACTACAATGTAAAAATACCTAAACAATCCCTCCACAATAGGTTTCTCCAGGACCTCACATCGCCATTATGACTCACTTACAAGGTGAAAACACTACCAGCCGACACAGCTGGTAAATATGTGAATATCAACAAGACAAAAGCCGGATAATTCTTGACTAAAGGTCACATTTCATTATGTCAAATATAAAAGCTGCTATATTTACAACAACCACGTGGACGCCGGGTTACGCTTTTCCATCGGCATGCTCCTTCCCCGGTTTGTCAAATATTTGTGGTCTGAGTTACTTGGGGAACTCGGCTCGTACTCGTTGCGGTGCAGTTGTGAGTTTCAGCTCATTACGCGCCATACTGGATGCTTGTGTATATCAGGCCGGCTGTATTGCTGAGCTGCTGCTGCTCACTCACTTTGCCTTTGATAATTATCAATAAATATGATGACGTGATGTTCCTAAACCCGAGTTGAAAGAGCGAGAAAGCTGGAGAGGGAAGAACAGGAGAAAGAAAAAACGTGCACAGGAAAACAGCCGCCCTTCATCTATATTCTTGTCATGTCTGTGACATATCATTGTAACAGATAATGGCAGATATAGTGATATAGTGAAAAGTGGTATGATGTTGATAAATCTGACTGGACCCAAACACAGACGCCAAGGGACATAATATACTCAGCTATATAATCAGCTACTGACCAACCATCAAGGGTACAATATCAGAAATAGAGGTAAGCATCAATTTCTGTCCAATTTACACTATGGTACTCCCTAGGGCTAAATATTGGACCTCATGGTCGCTTTGTTGACCTTTTGGGGGCTACACATGTACATATGGTTCTCAAGCAGTAAGCGGTACATATGTATAACAATTTTTTTTAATGTACACTTTTGAAAAGGACAATTTTTTTTGTTTCCTTAAAGATGCAGTATGTACGAATTTTAGTCCAAAACATTCAAAAATGTACTATAATTAATAACAGAATGTGGAGAAATAACACTTGATATTATGTTGATGACATCTATCTATTGAGATCTGTTGAGGTCAGCATGCTAAACAGCTATCCCCGAGCATGTTTGTACTTCAAAAGAAAAACACAGACAACACCAACACTCCCCTGGTCAGCTGATACGACCGCTAGCTGCACGGTTAACTAAGCTTACTGGCTGACAACAGCTACAGTTAGCACCAATTAGCCGTTATTCTGGTGATGTTATGACCCTTATTTGTTTGAACTCTTCGACAGGTGACCAATTCTTAGGACCTTTCAGTCAAAGCACAGAATTGCCCCTGGGGGTACTAGATTTGGCCCGTATAGATACAAACCACAGGGGTACGACACACCCAATGTCAAGGGTACCACAGATGTACCTTAGTGGGTACTGCCCCAGTGACAAGCTGATGTACCCCTAAAGGTACAAATATAAACCTTATTTTCTAAACAGTGTAGAATAGTTCTAAACGTTAGTTTGAACAGAAACTCTATCCAACTAAGACCTTTATCAGGTCTTCAAACCAAAAGGTTTGTAAGATACAATAAATTGGTGCATCAATCCAAGTACACTACCTTTAAATAGCAAATAAATAAATTATCTAATGATCTAATTAATTGTTTTGAAATTCAAACGGGGTTGAGTTGTTTTTTATCCTGACCTCCAAGAACTTTTTGCAATGCATTTGTGTTTACACGGCCAAACTAAATGTATCTCTCCCACAAACAACATATGTCTTCAAGGAGTTCTCATATCCATATGTCCTGTGCGTGCACCACCGACCCTGTATATTTATCTCTGGTACATCCTCAGCCAAATGGCGTCAGTCGAGATTAGTCTGCGACAGAAGGGAAAAGCCCATCAAGTTGGAGTCAAGTGAGATAAATTAGAGTATGTCTGACAGAAGTTATGTCATTTAAACACTTAAAACTTGCCCTGAAAATTGATGCAATTATATATTTCTTCAGACAGATTCCAAAGCACATACAGTGTATGTAATTACTGAACAACACTTCACCCCTCTTGTCCCTCCATTACTTTTGCAGAGAAAATTACCGAATCTATGGCAGACAGCAACCCGGTGGAGGAGTTGCTATTTGTGTCTCGCGCAGGCTTGACAAACTTAGACTAAATCCGATGTAGCTTATATTCAAATATTTCCTAGTTTCAAACTGCCATACATTATTCAAATCGAGGGTGAAGAAATTATGCACATCGAGGATTAAATGTTTTTCGGCAAAGAAACATTAATTCACACGAGAGGCCCTGCAAAGCGGATCTAGCAACACCAATGAAGTGCACTTCAAGATATTGAATATAAGGTTACAACTGGGATTTTAAGAATGCCCTCATGGTAGTGAGGAATCTAACAAGATAATTTGCTGTAATGGGCATCAAGGGTGCTCCGAGGGAAGAGGCGAGAGTCTTAACCACATCATAGGGTCTGAACATTACTCCGGCTTCAAAGTGGTATGACCCAATCTCTTAAGAATCATAAAACTATAATCAGTCGAAGAGAAATCAAAGCGGGTTTTACACTAAAGTCTTCTGATAAAAACTGAACTTTGTGTCCTCGCGAATGGGACACTCTGAGTTCACACAGTGTGCTGTGTCAGTCTTCTCTTTCTCTTCTTATGGCCTTACTTATCATCGTGTCATGTCAGGGCCCATTTTGTGAATATTACATGGATTTCGGGACATTATCGACCTATGTTCCAGAATAAATGTCATCCAAGTATGTTTCTACAAAACCAGAAAAGTTTAAAGCTTTGTGCTCCTTTATGTTGTAACTTAACATTTGATTGGGTTCTATAATGTTCTATTTCCCTCTTGTCACACTTTGCTTATGCTCTGGTTAGGTTTAAGCACAAACGCTGCTTGGCTAGTGTTAGAAATATATCATGGTTTGGCTCAAAATACGTATTTTGGCTGCCACAAACATAAAGACCCGGTTCTGTCGCCGCAAACAAGGTGTGACATGGCTCGACGATCTGGTTTTGTTTACACAGACACTCCTGGAAATTGTCCTAGGTTCTCCTTCAAAATTTCCAGTGGTGTCCCACATGCAGTCGCCCATTTGGCAGCCTCCTTGCATGTTGTCCGACAGCCATCCCATCCACCTTCGGATATGACAGTCAGGTAATAAACAAGTAATGTTATGTACAAATGAATCCCCAGCTGCTAACATTCCATCCAAGTGGGCTTCATGTGCGTAATATAAAAACATGGATAATTTTTTGTTTGATTTAGCAACATTTTGAACATTTCAGGAACACATGCTGGACAGTGGAATTGACAGACCCATAGAGTATTTACTGAATACCAAAGATTTAGATCTATGTTCTTTTATTTGCTGTTAAATGGAGTCCTAATGAATATAGTCAAAAAAAAAAAAAAAAATGCTCAACACTAATTAGATTGATAGTGTAAGGGAGGTGGTCTTTGGTGAGCAGGTCTTGCTTCTGATCCTCAGTTAATTTCAAATGAGGGTAAAATCCAATTAATTGGATTCTGGCTTCAGGGAGTGTAGTCATGCAGTAGGTGCTTTTCGATGAAAATTACACCTCCAAGGATAATAGCTGAATCTATTTCAGGAGGATATTATTATCAGACATGGAGCTGGAGTATGTAGGTTTACTTCAGTTGATCGCTGCCGCCTCTATTCGTATTCTTGAGCAAACCGGATGCATGTTTCTGGTTTGGCTGTGTATTATACCGGTTTTGATGTCTTAAGGCTACCCTTGTGGCAAAGGCTGCTTCTCTAAGTGAAAATAGCCCTGAATGAATTATTCTTGATATTGAAAAACAGCCCTTTGCCCTTAATTTGTCACCTTTTTAGAACAGAAAATTGATTAGACTGCTCCACGTGTAATTGCTTTCACTCCCACAGTCAACCCGGAATCTAGATGTAAACTTGAATCCATTTCCGACCGTTCAATTAAGTGAGAGATTTCAATCTTCCCTCCTCACATTGTGATCATTCTTCTTTTTTTATTTAGAGGTGAAGGACTATTTATTTGCACGGTTAAGTAGGGCGGAATATTGGAGAAACGATGAGTAGAAAAGTTTCATTTCCCATCATGTTTTCAGATCTGCTTTGAAAAAAAGAGAAGTCTCAAGTGTGGTGAGTCATTGTTACAGAAAACCTCGACACAATACAGGAATGATTCAAGGGCAGTTTTTTTTCCAACTCTTGGCTTATCTCTTAATGCAACATATTTACATACTTGGAGAGCAGAGTGAGAGGGGCATAATGGTCCATGTTGATGTCAGTGCGCTGTTGTTTCAAACTGAGTGAAAAGAAGTGATTTCAAGGTTGGGTTATGTTCAATGGGGCACACAGGGATAATTTCCTTCTTATGCTAAATTCAGTTTTGTGTCTGCTCAGTGAGCTGCTAAGATTATTGTGGGTTTGTTAGCTTCTCCGTGTTGGAAAGTTATAAAGTGATACAGTTATGAGATCGCCACTTGGTATGGAAATGTAATGAGCATCAGAGAGTCTCTCGACCAAAGATCTCTGCAAGAAAAAAAAAAAAAAAAAATGCCAAAATACGATGTTTATTCAGATTTAAATGTAGAAAACCATTACAATACACCCCGCTGAAAGGTAAATGTGCCCAATGGTGGTACAGTGGTGCTTTTAGCTAAATGCTTCAATATAAATCCAATGAAATTACCATCCGAGTTTAGCCTGCTAGAATTTGTAAATTAGCAGTATACATTAAAATGGCTAAATCCCTGCAAAATAAATTGTAAGGTACCGTTAGCGACCGGGTTAGTATCATATGATAACTTGCTATGATCATCGTGTAGGTTGCCAGTTCATTGGTTGTACTTGTTGTTCCCTTTAGTGACGGAGATTTTGAAAAAGGTAATGCACAGAGAGCAGAAGGAAGGAGAATGCAGCTGGAAATAGACTATTTTCACATGTGGCAATTTTCCTCTAATGTCATGTTCTTGGTGGGAAGCTTGTATGCTGGCATGACATTATGCTGCTTTGTTCCAGGTTGCAAGGCATATAAACATAAGAAATACAACACGTGTCACCATTTCAATGATTTGATTGATTAGCAACTGAAAATATGATAGATAATGAAAATCTGGAGGGGCATCGGGTCGCAAAGTAAAGCCACATTTGATAACTGATTGGCAAACGTTGGCATTCAGCTACTTCCTAGCTAACATTTCTGATTTCCGATTATATCCAGTATGTTATACTCTAGTAGAATTCAAAACTGGGCTCACAATGCAGACAACGGAGACAGGAGTTACCAGGACTGTTTTAAAAATGGAAACAGGGAAAAGCAGATTTGTACAAAATATTCTTAAAGCGAGGTCTAGGTGCTACCACAGATGGTTTCACAACGAACTGCCAAAAACTGGAGGGGAAAGGCCTTAAAACAGGAAACTGCCGATCAGTGTAGATGGACCGCAGGTGTGTGTAGCAGCAGGTGAGAGGAGTCTGGCTGATGATCAGAATATAGGTCAGCCACGCCACGCCCAGCCTGAGACAGACCGCTGACAGAGGGAGACAAACATACAACAAAAAGGGAGGCGAAAAAATATAAAACACAGGAGAAACAAGGGGAAATCGACAAAGCTCTGCAGATCCTCAGCACAGCAAGTTTTGCTTACAGACTTAAACAAATGCATCCAAGATATGCGTTTATAGTTAGGAATTAGATCCCTTTCCAGCCATATTGGATGACACTTGTTACAACTTAAAGGGGAACACTAAAAGGTGAACCCAAATGCAGACACTCAAGACAAGATTGGGGGAAACAAAAGACATCACACAGAGCACACCAAACGAAGTGACAAACACCAGAGGGAAGACAAAGACTATATACACAGACACTACCGAACAAGAGGAGGAACAGGTGAGGTAGAACGGCAGGTGGGAACACTCTGGCTGATGAGCAGCACACTGGACAGCTTAACACAGACAGAGGGAGACACACATGCAACAAGAATGAAGGGAAAGACAGGGAAGAACACGGGACACTGAAAGGACACAAGAGGGCATGGAAATCAAAACATAAGACACCACAAGAGACAGAGCCATGACAACACTTATGTTTTACCTTAGACTTTGGTCTGGATTTTTACTATCAATTGCCTGGTGAACATTCTGTAAATGGTGAAATAATAAGCATTTGACTGATTCACTATATTTGTATAATTTGCAACCACAACACAGCTGTACGACGTTTGAGCTTCCCACCCTGAGCCTGAGTCAGAGGAAAATGGCCGCCTTGTGAATATGGTCAAAGGGCGCCAAACAGCAGGATTTACCAACAGTTTACATCCACCGAGTGAGACTATTCCGAGGCTGACAATGACGTTAGTGCTAGAATGTGATGAACTGAAGTTCTGGACAAATTGAAATTTTAACCTGATGACGAAGCTAGGTGAAAGGGCAAGGGATCACCAAAGTGATTAAACCTGTGGAGAAAAAAAATAATGTTGGTATCAAACTTCATGGTAATTCATTGAATAGATGATGAGACATTCCAAATCACAAATGTCAACCTGCTGGTGGCACTAGGAAAAGGTCAATAATAGGGTTCATTAATTCTGGGGATCATAGAATGTACAACATTTCATCGCTATCCATTGTTGCTCAGATATGTAAGTCTGGACCACCGTCAGACTGACATTGCCATACATAGTGTTACATGTAGATAAGCTGTTAGTTCCCCTTAGCCAGTGTTGCAATGTGCACCATCTTTCCACATTTTAGACCGAAGCAATGCAGTAACACTTTAATTGGCTCTGTATATCTTGACATGCTTTTCATAGAAAGAACAGCATCAGCCTTCCAGTGATATCAAATCATGCAGTCATTTAAGGCTAATAAGAATCCTAAAACCAGAGTCCTGAAAGTGGGCTCTGTGTTATTTTTGGCATTACTTCCCTGCACTACATCAAGAGTATCTCTTCATGCATGGGAAGCTGCATAAAATTAGCATATAGTAAAAGAGAAGGAGCCTGCCATGAGAAAGAATGAGCTGTATTTCATTAATGGCTCATCCTGCAGTTCAAGTTCAAAGTGGAGTGAGTTGACCCTAATTGATGGTGACGGAGGAGAAGGCAATTTCATTTTGTCCTCATTTTGGAGAGTTTATATCAGTGATATCTCTCTTTATCTGCAACTATATGTTAACTGAGATTTGTATACTGGCTTTAACATGCTGAATGGACATATTCCTTTGATGGCTATACCTTTCAGCCCAAAGCTAATTCTGTCTGCTAATTCTGCTAACATGAGGTGAAAATTATCACCAAACTCCAAGTGACTTATCCTGAGGTCCAAAAACTAAATGAAGAGCGTGAGAGGTGTGGCTAGCTGGCTAGCATGCTCACTTCAGTAGATAGCTCTGCAACACACTACGTAGGTGTCATATCGTCTATTTCTTAACATCATGTGGACATCATTAGTTAATTGAAATGTTTAAACTACTCTTCCTTTTGCAGTGCCCAGGAGGTGAACTACATCTCCAGTTACCACACCATGCTCCGTATTGACTGGTCACAGAGGGTCTTAAAGAGGGCACCCTAGGGTCAAGTCCCTATGGACTGAGCTACTGCCGCCCCCATCGTCCATGAGACGTTGAATGTCAAAAGAGCAGATTCATTAGCAGTGAGAATATTGACATATTCTATACTGTGTGTGTCATGATATCTTAGTTCTGGCAGCTAAAATGTGAAGGTTGAATTTTGAACGTTTTCTTACCTACACACAGGTAACATGAACTGACATACTCACCAGATGAAAGTCAGATGCAGAGCAGGTGGTGGGCTATAGGCTGCAGGTGGAGACAGATTTAACTGCGACATTCCCTGAAGAGGTGATGATGGGTGAGAAAAGGGAAGCACGCATATTGATTTACCTGGTGAGAAGGGTCACTTGTCCTTCCCTGTGCTCGACTAATGTCCACTAAGAAGTTGAAAACCAAGCACCCTCCTCTTACCTCAATGATACAGCATATTGATTGGCCTTAAGGAAGGTTGTTCTTTAATGTATTTGTCAGGAGCTGACCTTGCTGTTAGTGTAACGGTGTCTTGCCACAGGCAGGCACACCACACTGGGGTAATTTTACTTCAAGTTTACACAGGGGGTTACATCACACAGCAGCAATCACCCCTCGCATGGACAAGTCATAACTCTCCACAGTTGGTGCTTAAGTTTAAAAATGTAGTGTAGACACACTGATGGGGACTATGACCATTTCTGCTGCTGTTTTTTTTCTGCCTTTTTGTCATTTTAACAGTGGTGTTCAGCATTTCATTACACACTTTACTTTGCTAACGACAAAAAAAGAAAAGAAAAAAGGAACACAACCAAAGAACCACAACCAATCTTTTGGAAGGTTGTGAAATCATAATTACTCAACACACCGTCATATCTGAACGGCTGGTTAAGTGATTCTGAAAACGGTACAGACCTCAAAAACTCATAAAAAGTATATATCTCTAGATTTGAAAATCTCATTGGCTACATGACACCTTAATCATCCGATGGCTGGCATATAAGTGACTCGGAAGAGAGGGGATGGAACATGGAGTCCCGTCTTTGCAATCACTCGTTGGCTGCTTTAGGCTCCATTTCTGGCATAGAAGCTCTTAAAAGGTCTAATGAGGGGTCAATCAAACTGTAGCCATCTCAGGATCTCCAGTATGGAGGGATAATGGGGTTTCGTCTGAGAAGAACATATTTTCATACTCTCACCTGACGTCCTCCTTTGCTGCTGTAACAATTACTATGGCCACTATAGGTTGCCACCTTACAGTAAATGTAAACGGTTTTAATAATCTGCTTTCAGTCGACCTACGTGGTCGTTTCTCTGATGAAGAAAGGCTTTCATTATTATATGCATGTAGAGCTATATTTGCTACACTACATTACAAGTCCTCCATGAGCTGACAACATATTTCAATCTGTAACAGAAACATGAATCGCCTCCTGTGGACACTGTGGAAGAAAATGTGGAAATTTTAGAACAGATAATTGAAAATTCTGACCTGCCAGGAGAAATTAGGAGATCATCAAAGCTATTGCGTTGCATTGGATGGTGTTTTAGTTTAGTTTACACCATTAATGTAGCTGAAATTAAATGGACTGAAAATCACAGGTAACACATCTTCAGACAAAACAATTTAAATCCTACATAACAATACATTGAGCGCATTGTATTCCTCAAAAAAATCCATCAAAGCAGCCTCATGCTTATCATACTAAACATATGATTTTGAAATGTTCTTTAATTTTAACATACCGTTGCTAACTTGATTCACAACTAAAGCCAAACCAGAGGGCTGCTGCACACAAGTCCAGATACGGCACACATGCATACATTCAATCGGTGGAATTGCTGTTTTCTTAACATTATTTCACATGATGATAGGTTCTCATCTCACAAGATGATTTGGTTCATAAGACTTGTTTGGTGCATTTCATCTCAAATGAAATCACAGCAATTTCCCTACTGTCTCCTACTGTAAAAAAGACGTGTTTAATGTACTGCGAATAACATTCAATTTCCGCCAGCTTTCTATATCATATTCTGAATATGTTACCATGGACGCAAACATGTCAGCAATGCGCTGACCACCTAATGTAAAGGATGTCACAATTTAAGTGAGCAGTGGGCAGTGTGAGATGAGACGTCTCAGCAGAAGCATGGGTTAATTTGGACTGTTGACATAACAATGCAAGAGCCAGTGGGGGAACTGCTCACTTGACTCAAAGGCAAAACATTATTTTTTGCAGTTACTTGATTAAAAGCAACACCCTTATCGAATTAATGGGTTTGATTATATGCAATTATACCCTTATCAAACTAATGACAGTAATAGTTGTCCTGTTTGTACTTTGTTGCCTCCTAATTTGTCGCCATCAAATGAACCTAAGCAACAATTACCATTAGTGATACAAACTGTAGTGCGTGTGCATGTGTGCCACCGAGTCAAAGGCAATTAGGAATGAAGTCAAAAAAATAAAAAATAAAAAATAAAACTGCACACTCTCTGGTTTTGATAATATCATGCCCATTTTCTGATCAATTTCACCCTATGTCACATCCCTCTCCTTTTGGAAGCTCTTTCATTCTGTTCGGTCTAGATAGCTGAAACTCATTAAACTGCTGGATGAAACACAAGGAAGGGAGGTCACGGTTTGTCTAACGGAACGATTATCAGAGGCAGACCACCCTCATATGACTTATCACAGTCAGGATACCTTCCTACAAAAGGCAAAAACAAACAGTCAGAGCAAGATCCAGCAGCGCAATCAGGCGTAGCTCTTTAATGTGCTGATGTCATTCGTTCCTGAGCGCAGAGGCTGCAGCACAGAGCGGGCTTTGATAAGCTCCCGAGCAAAATTACATCTAATTAGATATGCTGCTGGCATGGTCTCTCAGTAATCATAACTATAGCCAGTGAACAACAAAAACAGTTTGTCAGTGCGGTCCTGCACAGTATGGACACGGTCCCTTAGGAGAGCGGCAAATGAGACTCCCGTTTGAAATACAAAACGGATACTAATGGCACAGTATATTACTCCCTGCACCAACAAATGTGCTTCCAAAGTCTTGTTTGTGCCTGGGGATTATCTATTGTTTTAATTAAGAGTGAGGGCACAAACACAGATCTCTGTGGACAGAAACTAGCCAAGACATTGTAATGTGTCCGTTGAGAGCAGCCATGGTACTCCAGAGCTTTGGCACCCTGGTTAGACGTAAACATTCACCCATATATAACCCTTGTCTTTACCCTTGTTTGTGTCTCCTTAATGATGACGCCCATCTCTATCTGAAATCAATGTTATATCATTTCGATCTCTATAGGGAAAAAAGATCTGACAGGCTTGTAGTGGTGGAAGAAGTATTCAGGTCCTCCGAAAGCACAAAGTGCAGATACATCAGTGTAAAATGTAATTATGCCATGCCAGTCATTAGAGCTAATTGAATGGGGGACGGGAAAATTAAAGGGTCCTCCGAGCATCCATAGAGAGCCATGTCATATGGTAAACCCAGAAAAAAATAAAATAATCGCAGCCGCAATGGATAAATTAGTGGACAGTTCACAATATATTTTTGAGGTGTCGTGAAATGATTCATCGGGTAGGAGTGAGTTCTACACTGTGCTGTTTTTGATACAATTGAAAAGCTTGTACACCAATACTCAAGGTTCTTCTCTGTGACTTAAGTGCAATATTCTAGTAAATATATCGTGTTTCCACCACTGCAATTGGTGAATAATTTACTGAATATAGTATGGCAGCTACACACTTAAGAATGCTCAATCCCTTACAGCCGAGGCCTGGGAATCCGTCATACCAAATACCCTACCTACTGTATGTTTTAGATCTGAGAAGCAAGGAATACTTGGTCGGAACTGTGTCTCATGACTCTTTACAGGTGTCCCGTCATAGTATGCGTTGCCTGGTGTCTATAATGAACCCTGATAGCTGTTTGCTAACAATAATAAATGGGTTGCAAGAAGTGTGTAATCTTCTTTAATAGACCCAATCAAAGGAAATCAAACTACTGCACATAATCTAAATGCGTTCAATATAGGCTTACAGCTTTTCCCAGTGCAATTAATCAGTAAAAAACTTCAATATTGTGAGGTGGAAAATCTTTCAACCCCGACAAAACCATACTGACAGGAAAAAAGATGAATGCTTAAAGCATTACTATGGCACCCATCCACAAACTATGACAAAGCAAGGTTAACAATTGCACAGGTTAGTCAGACAGCTTGGATAAAGGTTACACATTTTGTAATGATTTTAAATATGTGCACACATCTGGCTATAACTGAAACTGAAAATGAATCCATGCAATTCACACCAAGTCAATGATTCACTGAAAAACAAAACAAATAAAAAATAATAAACCAAAGCAATTTTCAGCAACCCAACATTGCCCAGCACTTTCCTGAGATGCATTAAAGATGTTGGAATTATTTGTGTAAAACAACATCAGCAAAACAGAATGACAACATATATTGAAAGAGTGTGGAAAAAGCTTGCTTACTCACACCCAAAATGAACATTAGATTATTGGATTCCTATAGGGAGCACTTCCGTGACCCATATGTCCTTCATTTCCAATTAGTTCAATTTTCTCATCTTTCTTTAATATCCCAAGACCAGTTTGCTGTTCAAACAGCATCTGTCTAGCAGAGCATTCGTCTCCTCCAGGCTTAAGCCTATTTCTAATTAGTCTGTCCCTCTAACAGTGGAGAGAGGAGGTCAGAAAACAGGCTGAAGGTGACTGAGACTGGGTCTAGGACTGTTTTCACATAAAACATATTTTATCTTCAGGGAAAGTCATGGAAATTCTATTTATTTTGATACAGCTGATTCATAGTTTACATGTTTCATATTGGCGAGTTTAAAACCGCACCAGCCCGAATAATACGAGGCTTTTTTCAGACTCACACAGACATCTTCTCTTTCTACACACACCATCACAGCACATTAGGAATGCTCAATTATCTAAAATTCACTCGCCTGTAAATTCACTGTCATTAGTATTAACAATTAATTTACCTTTTTTACAAAAATTCACGAAAAAGTAGCTCTTAAGAAATACGATCCTGGAGACAGAATGAAAGCATAACTGCATAATTTAAAGCATAATGTATCTTGTTTGTACAGCAAATGACTTCTAATTATTACATCTAAGCAATGTTTCTGGATTGAGGATAAGGTTGTGTTGACTAGGAGCATTAAAAACGCCAGTTACAGTGAATATCAGTCATGGTAATAAAAAAAGGGATGGATGTGGAAAGTGCAATGTTATTTTAAAGCTCACTCTGGAGTTTGCAATCCAATTCTGTAATGGCTCTTGCAAGATTGGTCCTTCACTTACACTAGGAAACAGGCAGGAATACAAGTAAACAAGCACATTTCACTATATACAGTTCATAGTATTTCATGATCATGAAAATTCAGAGGGCAATCGTGTACTTATTTTACTCTATTACATCTATTTAACAATCTAGTTACTTTAATACACAGTTTGAATCCATTAAATATGACGCATCGTTACAGATTCAATTTGATTTTGTTGGTTAAAGCAGACACAAACTACTTTTCAACTTTCCTGCCTCTAATGTTTCTCTGTGGTATAGCTGTTAGCAACTTGGCTACCGCCCACTTTCTTTTTGCAAGTTTGCAGGTTTTGATACTGACTGTAACAGTGGTATGGGGGGAACGCATATAAACAGGGAACAGATTTTGACACAACACCACTGCTCTGCATTGAGTGAATGGCCGTCTGTTCAGTCTTGTTTGACGTCAGTTTCTGTCACTCCTCCATCAATGGGGTTCTTCACACAGTTATTCCAGTTGTCAGCTACCTTAGGTTGTGCAAAGGCAGACTGTCTTTCTTTGATCCATAATTTGACTTTTGTTTATCCGTGAACAATTTAGAACACAAACCCTAGTGAAAGCGAGGGTTTATTGGCAACCAATGCATTTGCAGATGGTGTTGTTTTACTACACTCATTACACTGTGCCATCAGTATTTACTGTAGAATGATAGTTCAGTCAGACAACTCACGTTTGAAATGTTTATTACAAGCAGAACATAGTTAGAGTTTGGCGTCTAGGCTCTGACCTCACCACTCCCCGCAGATATGTTTACATGAGATATTGGGGAGTGATGATTAAATATATATTCCCCCGGACAGAGCCCGCAGGTGGATTCTGGGGTGGAGGTGGGGCTGAAGGAGCGGGCAACGACACTGGCGTAGGGCAGCAGCGGCATTGACAGAGCAGAGGGAGAGAAGGGAAATTTTGCAGCTTAAATAACCCGCCCAATTGAGAGGATGCAATTGGAATATGGTCTGGAGAGTAAAGCATGTCACGTGTGTATGTGGCTGTGCGGCTCGAGTTGACTGCCTGAACTGGCTCACAGGCGTCGCTTCATTTAAGGCATAAAAAGGTGTCTATTGCCAGTCGATTACATTATTTCTAGTCCATAAAGATAATGCCTTCTGCATAACAAGTATTACACTTTGATGGTTTAGTTTATTTTGTTGTTAATTCTTTTGTTCTCAAGTAGAATTCTGATGCAGGATGCACGATTTTTGGATTGTTCCATTGCTATGTTTACAAAGTAAGACAGGTAAGCCAAACGTAGAGGGCAATCAAAACATGAAACCTGTATTGAGAAAATGTAAAATCATGACGGTGAGATGACAAAGGTGGGCCAGTGCCAACAAAGCCAGCAGAATGATGAGGTACTATAAGTGATTCAGGTTGCTGAATTTGATCTGCCACTCACATCCATCATTTTTTTTCGAGTTCCCTTTGGCATGAACGTCTTTCAAGTATTCATACTGTCAAGAAACATTGTGAGGGCACTTCATAAGTAACAGAGGGGAAAGACGATGGTGACCAAGCAAACCAGACCAAGGATGGTGACTATAGCAACCCTCGATTCCACAGATTGGTCTTTGTGTAGGCTTCACCAACCATGGATGACCAAGGATGATGGGCGTGGCAGGTAAATCTTTGAGCTGTAACAGAATAAGCAACATAAGACACAACGCGGATCCATGAGCAGCTTTGATCTTAGGCATTGTTCTCTATAGGATTGTCAAGACAGAGTGAAAGTGTGTGATGGAACGAGACGGTCGTAATGACCAATTCCTCTGGACCACCAAGAATTGTTCCAAAGGGGAATGACTGGTTGTTTCAACAGGGGCTGCAAGGTAGAGCAAACTGGTTTGTCTCGCCATCGTCTCATCGTACACTGATGACCCTTTAATGGACAAAACAAAAATAAATGTAAAAAAACAGGTTCTGATACAGGTGCTCTTCAGGGATCCAATGTTGTGCTGCATTTCTCAGTGTCGCTGACAGAGCAAGGGAGGCGGATAATCTAGGAGCGCAGTTTGAAAAGAGGTAGCGCTAGCAGTAATGGTGTATCTAGAGAATGACAACCTTTTCTTTCTACCAAGGAAAACCGTCAGTGTAGATGACCAAAGAAAGAATTCTGGTCAAATGGGAGATTAACCAATTTAGTGAAGTCGGTTAAACCACATATAAGGCCACTGAGGAGAGATACCTCTCTCCTTCCACCCTCTACCTCTAATCTATGAACACAATAGTATAATCACCCTCACCGTGAACAACTTGGCAGATGGCCCACATCATCCAGGTCACCTCTCTCGCAGAGACCGGACGATCAGAGACCTTCATCGCCTCGGCTGTAAACACGGAGTAATTAACACACAGGAGAGCTGGCTGATCCCAAGCAGGCACGGTCCAGACGAGGGCTTTACCTGGCATCAGAGTGATGATGCAGGCTGTACAGGTAGCCAGATGGTGGACATGCACGTGGGGCAGATGGCGGCCTTTCCTGGGTCCTATCTAAAGGAACTGTAAGGTAAATATTGTAGTGATTATAATGTTCACAGCTGTGTCACTTTTTTGTTGGCTTACCATTCTCTATATAATATGCTCTTTATAGTTGACTCTAAAATGAGTAGTAAATTGGATTTGTGTCTCATTTCCAATTCCAAACTGTTGCTTTTGGTTAGTAGGTCGGGTGGGTCACCAATCCAAACTGTCAGTATTCAACATGTCTGGAATGAGACTCTGGTATTTTTTTCAAGATGTATTCCAGCTAACTTTGTGACAAGCTCCACAACTAAACAGCCCAGACTTAACCACATCACTCTAACAACTATGCTTCAGTTTTCTATACCTCAATTTTTTTAAGATCAAGCTTGAACACGCATCTCTGCCATTTTTGTATTTGACTTTACAAAAGCATGTTTCAAATTAAAGATGGATCTCTTGTCTCGCCTTGACCTTAATTTTAAAACATATTTTAAAAGCACCCTCAAAGACTAAAACACACCTGAGCTCTGATGACTTGCAAATTCTGCACACCCACATGTTGATTAACATGCTGTGTGTGCCCAGTAAAGAAAAATGTAGCTCGCCCTGATGAAGTGCCAGAAAGACTGTGCAAACTGCAAGTTGCTCAAAGTCACTACAGAGTGCTCATGTACAGGAGTTAATTTTCTGAGAATGTCTTTATTGATCGGCTTGCTGATTTCTGAGTAATTTTGTGAAAGAGTGCTACGGTGAGAGAAATAGCTGGCACTCTGTCTCCAATTTTGATGACAAAAATGTGTGTGTATTCTGTCAATGTTCATTAGTCTTTTTGCCTTGACCCTTTAAACTTGGACCTCTGTTGTGACAACAACTACTAACTAATACAACTGTGTCGACTGATAATATTTATGTTATATGTATAACATTTCCATAATGTGAGCCTGGGAAGTAATAGGAGAAGAAAGAAATAATATTCACTTCATGATTAAATTATAGATATATTGGTGATTCTAGACGTGACCACAGGATAAGAAATCCCTCTTGGTTTTTTCACACTGCTCTGAGATATTCTGCTTACATGGTTTGCATGTAAATGAAATGGCTGCCTTAAAATTACCATCTTTAGATAATATGATTTCAAAGGCATCACTCATCTGAAATCTTACAATGGACTTGGTCCTGCATGTGAAAGCTTTACATTAATATGGATGTCATGTTAATCCTCCCAAGCGTAACAATGCTGTTCTGCGGCGAGGATATATGAGGATGACACATGCAAAGATGTGGTGAAGTTTCCCTCATTATATATTGTGTGCCCGTTGAGCAGTATAATTGCTGCAACCAAGGGAGCGATAGCCAACTTCTGTCATTAAGTGTTCATTCACTCGTATGAATTGTAACAGCTCGATGGTACCTGCTGCCTTCCTTTCATTTCTAATTCATGATATTAATATTGCTTGAGGCCAACTCTTGGGAACTTCATGACAAAGAGCGTAATGGACTCCTCTCTCAAACAAATGGGTGGCTCTGGAATATTGATCTGGCCCGTATCGTCTCATCACACACAGAATAACAATCAAACATTTTTAGTCTCTTTATTTCAGTTCTCACCTCCACACTTGATTGAATGTGCATTTCCTCCACAATTCCAGATAATAACGTGGCCATGCCTTTTGATCTATCCATTTTAGAAGAGAAACTGAAAAGATGATTAACCTAAAAAAAGAATAATGCTCCCTTTGAAGCCCATGTGCTGAAATATTGGTGGGCTCTGGCTAAAGATAAGGCAAATGCTGTTTGTTTTTTGATCCCACGTGTTCTAGATAAATCCTCTCAGAGAAACACAATCACCTCTACTAATTCCGGGATCAAAAATATTCCAGTCAAAATGGGCAGAACCACCTGCACTTGATATGCATCATTAGTATAAATATAGTTTGTGTGTGATGTGTTCACAAGAAAAAAAATAAATAAATACATATATATATAATAATAACTTCAGTGCCTTCACCCCTTTCTGCACTTCTCAGTCGCAAGCCGAAGAGTGAATTAAACATGCCAATCCACTGGAGGGCAGTGTGTGAGTGTAATGTTCTGCCTCGCCTAGGTGCGAAAGTACACAAGTGTATGAAAGTGCAGCACCAGACAGGGGGCAAGAATGATTGGAGTAAAGTAGAGGTGTAGTATAAATATCCGCATATAAAGTCCGAAACAGGATGCGGTTAGGGCTGGTTTGTCGGTTCATTCATACGACTTTCCCTGGGGCGACCATGGTTCAAGTCCTGTGTAAAACCAAAAGGCATGAAGACTGTTTAAAGCAAGTAGGTATTTTAAACATGTAATTTGTAAGACATGGCAAGACTGGGTTAGGGTTGAGGTTATAAACGGGCAGCATAACTGCTTACTGATGCTCACTATACTACACTTGATATTCTTTGCTGTAGCTATCTGGGCAAAGCGACGAGCTGCCGCCAGCAAGTATCTCAGTTAGCCCTGGAGCTAGGTGTCCCTATAAGGTTAGGGAGTGTGCCTGCACGGCAGCCTCAGATGACGGGGGAGTCAACTGCGACCTCCCAGTGAACACAGCTAGACACCAGATTTAAGAAGAACTTAGTCTCGGAGACCAACAGATGCCAATTTGAAGACAGGAGATACAGTACAGAGGTGATTTACAGCGGCTCAGACCGGGACTATGACTTCAGTGATGAGAAGACAAGGTTGGTTGGGACAGGAGAGGCATGAGGCAGCAGAGGAATTAAAGAGAGTCAGGCATCAACAGCAGTTAAGGTATTCAGTTCAGGGAGTCAGGGGTTGATTTCAACCAAACCAGAGGTGATTGTGGAAAGACAAGG
>OMLP01014443.1:10936-24541 GCA_900302685.1 Spondyliosoma cantharus
CAGAAAAGCAGGAGAGTGGGACTGAAAAGCAATAAATAAAGGAGCAGGTGGGAAAAAACAAGTTCAGACAAGGATGTGGGGGCAAACAAGGAAATGAGGTGGTAGGATGGGAAATGATTGGCATCTCTGATTAACTCAATAATAAACATCATAAAAAAAGTTCCATAAATTGGGGTTAAATCTCTCTTCGCACCTGCTCACTGTTTTGCGATTATTGTTGATGAATGAGGCAAATGTTAAATATATGAAAAATGTTATGAAAATATGTCCTTAATGAAAATTGAAGATTATATGAAGTCTCAATATTGACTACACAGCTGTAAGTAATGTTAACTTGTCTTTAGGGATAACTCTAATACATCAGATTAGCCATTAGCTGAGTCAACTCAAGGTACTTTAGCTACAATTCAAATTCTGGATTCAGTTCAAATGTTGGACACCTCCGGGACAAGGAGCTTTTTCTATGTATTTTGTATAACTGTCAGTTTGCATATTACAAAATGAACCAAGCACTGACTACAAAAGAGTGCATCGTTTATACCACGTATATCTCCACAGTGCTACAGTGCTTAATCACCACAAGTCAAAGTATGACACGTTATAATCTGAAAGGATGCAGTAAAATCACTATTGATCGGGGAATGAATACAGTTATTCCCCCGATAATCACATAATGTGTGATCAAAAATACTTGTATTGAATTTGACAGGAGGCGAGCTAGTTAGCTGTTAGAAGCCGGTGGGCAGCAGAGTCCTGCGGTGTGTTTAGCCAAGCGAGCTAACAGCTAACAGGGCTAATAGCTTACAGCAGAGCTAAACACACAGCAGGACAGAGAGCTTCTGTTCAAAGGAGCATGAACTGCGAACACCACACTTAATGTGACAACACAATAAGTTTAAAGTAAATAAGTGTGCTGAAGTACTTCAACTGAGTACTGTTTTTACTCACTTACTAACTAATAGATTCAAGTAAAGTAAAAGATTCAACATTTTAATTCTGGGATGGTCTACGTTCGTTTTAGGACAGTTAAGGTTGTTTTTCGGTACAGTGAAAGAAGTTAGTCAGGGAGCCCTGCTGCAGATCTACAAGCTGTGTGTAGTCTAACCAAAGAGTGATGTTTCATTTCAGATTGTTTTATTACTCTACCTCTAGACACCCAAGGAGGCAAAACTCTCCAGTTTTACAATCAAAATCCAATACTGAATAGTCAGAAATCGCAGGGTAGTTTTTCTTCTCCTCCTGTCTTGGTAATTATCCCATGACCTCTCAAATACATATTGTGACCCCTCGTATCCCCCAACAGCCAGGTTGGGAACCATTTTTTAAATAAAATCAAATCTTAAATATGTCAGACCCAGCTGGTGAAGCCAATTAAACAAGTTATTTCACACTCCTATAAGTAACCACTCATGTGGACTACAAATGGGGATGTACTGATCCAACTTTGTCTCTCCTGACACTGAATCCAATGCTTAAACTCAGGTCCCTGACTGAATAAATGTAACTGGTCGTTAACAGTAAAATTAACTGATAATGGCGAAAAGCTGCATGAAATTTGGATCAGTGAAGGTCAGTATCGGGGCTAAATCCGATGCTGTGCATCCCCAACACCCCCTGAGATCGGGGTTGAAATGTTAGACTCCAGCTATCTACATTTATATGCCCTGCTTGTCAGTCTAACAGCCACTGGATGTAAACTGCTGATATTACCATATTTCCCATCTCCCTGCGAACAAGAGACAAAGAACAACGGTAATCCTACGGGGTGTTGTGAATGCTTGCTTAAATGGCAGACGAATAGTAAACACAGCAACACACTGACATAAAGAGTAGGTTTTCTACTCCAAAGTCAATGCTCCTTTGTGCAGTCATGCAAGACCCCTTATCAAAATAATTACAGCTATTACTTTCTTTTTCCTTCTTTATCCTCAACGTCACTTTCCCCCTCGGTCTGACTATATATCCTCATATTTGTTTCTTTCCCTTGTTCCTTCTCTGTCTTTTAATTCACACTCCACCTTCTCGCTTCTCAGTTCCTCACACATTTACATCCCCCGTTCCCCTCTTTTTTATTGATTCTGTTCACCTATTTTCTTTCTCTTCCTGTTATTTCTCATCTCATCAGCCTTCTGAGCACTTTTTACCAGAAAGCTGCAACAATAAAAGAAACAGAAAAATCACACCTAGGCTGTAAGTTTGTCTTTTTTTCTTCTTCTCTTTCCCTCATAGTCGTCCGTCTTCCCAAACAATATTACAAAAGCAATTCCAGACCAGTCAATAGACTCCAGGATTGGCTCTCATCCGCCTTGTCCCATAGGGGCTGCCATATCATCAATACAGATTTATACTGTAGCCTCGTAGCTAATATACACAAATGCCAATATGCTGGCTCTTTCGAGCTGGTAAAAATACATGGAGCAATCTGGGCCAATTTTATGAACAGTACTAAAAGATTGGCAGTGGAAAGAAAACAAGCCAGAGAGACAGGAGCAGGGGAAAAACAGAGAGAGAGCGCAGGATAAATTAGGCCAGTAAAGTTGAAGGCAGGTGGAAAGAGAACACATAGAGACAAAATCAGCTGTTTTAGAGGAACTGTACATCTGGTCATCATTATTATAAGGGGCGCGCCCGCAGGAGAAAGTCTCAGTAAACATCAAGCTGCAATGGCACCATGGTCCCCCAGGTGGCTGCAAGACTTAACTTTTCCAAACTCTCCAAAGAAATGTGTGGTTGTCTCTTTTGACTGAACTGGGTCAAAGAAAAAGCAAATTAATAGTTGTTTTCACATCCAGTACAATTATTAGGAATTTGAATATGAGGAGTTAATATTCAGCAGGGGGTGCTAATTCTTCAGTTGTCTGCCATCAAGCCATTGCAGACGAAGAGGGCATAATGAGAAGATGTCCTTAAAACAGCATCAGTCAGATTCCAAAACAACAGAAAACCCTGCAGAAAACATGATGGAAATACGGTGTTTGATTCATGCATCATTTTGTGGACACACAGTTTCTTCATCGATCTGCGCAGATCTGATGTGAAGTCTGCCACCGTTTTTTCACAGAAACATGTTTCTTGCATATTTTTGACTTTTTGACGATCTTGTTTTTACACCTCGGGCCAATTGTAAAATCTGTGTTGAAAAATTGTTTCCTGCCTTTCCCACTCCATTTTTAGTGCGAACATTGAAAATGCACAAAAAGGTGCATTACCGAATGGAAATGCACATACTGTTCCCTGCTGTGTCTGCGAATGGATGAGAGCACTAACACTGAACTACAACAAATTGCTCACCATGTACTCTGAAGTCAGGCGAAATCAGCGAAAAAAACGGCACAACATGAACATTTCCGCACAAGGTTTTCTCTTCTCAAACCTTGTACCTGAGTTTTGTGTCTGTGGATGACTTCGTTTGCAGCTTCCCAATATTTATAGAACCATACTGATATGTTTATTTGTACAGAAGAAGTCTGTGTGTCTTTAGGTGGAGTGTGAGTCCAATATGGGTGAACAATGAGGCCTCCTGTCTCCTGAATGGTTGGTCACCTGGTTAATCAAATCTCATTCTCACTTCTCAAAGGAGCGAGGTCAGGAAGATGTTCCCCAGGCTTTGATTCCATTTTCATTTCACAACTTCACAGCGTGTTCAGGTTGAGGTAAAAACAAAAAAAAGTCAAAATTACTTTACTGTTTCACCGTATCATTGATTAAGCCCGAGCCCACTTTTATACACATCTGAGCGACCTTGAGAGATTAACCTCCCAGTGACCTTTATGTTTTTATGCCTTTCTATCTTCAAAATGCCATTTTCATCTCAGCTAACAGAGGAAGCATTCTGATGATTACACCGGCAAACAGACTGCTTCTCTGCAACTGTCCATTACCTGGCAGGGGAAAAAAAGAGCACTGAGGATGTATCCAGCTGTGATGATAGCTGCAAATCGTGATTACCTTTTGCTAAGACACACAAACACACTCACATGTGACAGGAAATTATTGACTTTGCAGACTGGGACCAGATGCTAGTAGCATGTGCTGCAATGTGTGTGTGTGTGTGTTGTTGAGGGGGCCGCTTAATGAGGCTTTGTTAACCAGGGGAGCCAGGAAGGGATAAGGTTTTGTTTGTGTGTGTGTGTGTGTGTGTGTAGGAGGCAGGGAGGAGTACCTTTGCAACAATATCACTTTGTCTAAATTGACCATTTTCAGAGCATTGTCTCTGACACACACACACACACACACACACACAGGGAGCCTTTCTCCTTAGATGCACAGCTAACAACAGCAGGATCACAGTAGGGAAACATAACTGGGATCTGAAGCAGGAAGGGAGAGCAGATGGAGGGAGACATTACACAAACACATCACACACACATACACACACGTAAAATACCAGTTATTTACAGACACACAGATGTACACACACACACACATACACACTCACACATTCGCACTGACCCCCTTCTGACTCCCTCACAGTTTAAAGATGTGCAGCCTTGTCGCAGGCTTTAGCTGATAGCCTCTACCTTTCCTTTGAGTGTGTGTACATGTGTGTGTGTTTGTGTGTGCTTACTGCCTGCATACAGCTGTCATTGTGCAGGTTGCAAAGGCACCTTCTCCACGACGAGATGCTTCCCATAGCCTCGCCATATGTGAGCTCGTTCCAGCTCGATGTCTTATTGCATGTGACAATATGTCATGTTAAAATCATGTACAGATTTAGTTGTTATAGCCTCAATTTTCTGCAACTTGCAGGTGTAGCGGCTTTGTTTAGCTGCCTGGCTTATAAGGTAATGCTACCAAAAAGTTTTCTTTAAAACTTTTCAGTAACTCTTTAGGAGTGAATCTGATTTATGGTTTTTAATACATAAATCTAGTTGGACTGAATTCAAAAGTGTCTCGAGTGTAGCAGCTCAAGCGCTCTTGAGAAATAAACAGAACAATATGAAATGCATTGTTTCCATTTCTTTTGTGGTTCCTGCACTCAATGATTAACTCTTGGAGTCAGCACTAAAAGAAACACAGAGCACAAATATCTTTGTCTGAACATCCAATGCGCCATTCATCATTTATAAGGAGAGGCCTTTTGAATCATGAAGGAATGAGGTTTGATTAATTTAAAAAGGTGAACTGGAAATACCAGTTGATGTAAACCAGATTAACATTATTAATCATGTTGAAAGTAAATGCTCTGTTTCTTTGATGATGAAGACGTTTGGCTGCAGAAGAGCTCAGTCAAAATACAGTTTGCATGAGATGTTAAGATTACAAATTAAACACAACAGCAGACATGACGACAAGGTTTGTGAGACACTTGCAATAAAGCAGTATTGAATTAGGTGTTGCCACACTGTTGTGACAGAACAAGATGTAAACATAATGACATTCATTCAAGTCTCATCATCGCATGCAAGTTGTTGTGGAGTATTTTAGCAAACAGTTATCAATGTATCTGTCTACATTGTCAGGAGTGTTTCAGGTCACTTGATGAATCTTTAGCTCAATTTGAGTACAGAAGCTAATTGTTAACTTGTCTGTTGTTTGGTGCAGGTTGCACACACTGGGTTTAACAAAGGTGAAAGTGGCAGCAATTATGGCTGGATTGAGAATGATGAAACTGGTGGGATTGAACCAAAACAGTAAAGGTACGTCATTAAAACAAAAAAGATGGACCTTAAAGGACTTGAAGGATGAGTGGGCCACCATCCCAAAGTGTCAGTATTTGACGAGTTGGAAATGAGACTCAAAAATCAACTTGTCATACAAATAGGACAGAGGTGTTATTTGATGTGAGGGCACTCGATGCTTTGAATCTTTGCATGCTTGACCAAAAGAGGCTACACCCTCCACCAACCATGCAGTCACTCGCTGGCTGCACCCGATTTTGCTAGCGCCACTCGTGTGCTCCAGCATTTCAACATGGTGGCTCTTTTGGAAACTTTCTCTTATACAACACAAATAGCTAAGTGAAGGTTTTAGGTGAGAAATAAGCTGTGCCGTTGCAGAATATGTCTTCAGTTTAACCCAACAATGTTTAGTTTTGTATAGATGTACGGGAGTTTCCAGAGGCACTTGACATCCAGGTTGGCATAAAGTAGCCAGAATTCAACTTGATGCAAATTGTGAGCAGGCAACATGGCGCCCTGTTTCTGAAGACACCACGCTCAGCTATCAGAATGCATTGCACGTCTGCTTGCATAGACAATAAATGGGTAGTAGCAGAAACATCTAATGTGGACACTAAGACCATAAGACTTCCTTTCTAGTGAAGACTTCAGACCTCCCTTTGGCTGTCTGGTGACAGAACTCATTTGAATGGCACTCAATGTTAAAAAACTTGGTCCATATAAAAACTGCCAAAAACAAATATTTTCATATTTTCCCTGATTGAAAATCTAAAAACTTTCAAGACAGAAATGCCGTTGGGAAAAAAAAAAGTTGGAATAAACAATTAAAGGCACTAGAAGGGTTTGTTTGAACGAAGTGAAATGAGCCCTGATATCCAAATATGTTGGCCGCATGAATGACACCAGCAGGAATCATGTAAAACAGCGACACAGACAGTTGGCACTGCCTGGTTTTATCCTTTTTAGCGTGTCGAGGTCCTTTTACTTTAACATCTCATTTCTTTCCTTTTATTTGTCTTCCTCTGAGACTCACTTTTCCCTCCCGACTCTCCCTCTCCGTCTCCCATCTCTCTCCATCTCGCTGTCGTATTCATCTGCGCTCGCCAAAAGGGAATAGCTGAGCCTTAATGAGATTCCAGCCTGTTTAAGCATGCGCGTGTCTATGATAATGTGCACTCCAGATAATTGCATGTTTCTGGTGTGTGATGAGTGTGTTTGTGTGTGTGTGTGTGTGTGTGTGTCTGTGTGTGTCAGATCCGTGCTGGCTGGTCTTTACAATCCCGGCGATGCCAGTAACAAACCTACCTTCACACACTTTCTCATAATTCCCTGCTCTCTGTCTCTCCAAATACACCGGCACCTTTATCATCAGCTAAAACTAATAGCTTCACACTCCCCAGTCAAACACACACACACACACACACACACACGCACACATACTGCAAATCACTCTAGTGAGGACCGCCAGGTGAGTAACATTGATTCTCTAACACTTTAACCCCAAAGTACATTAATTGCCTCACCCCAACTTTCATCTAACCCTAATTCCGACCCATCACCCTTATATTAGTCATGTGTGTTAAAGTGAAGACCAATAAAAACTTTCCTGCCTCTGAAGTCAGTCCTCACAAGGATAGAAAAACAAAAAGGTGCACACATTTGAACACACACACACACACACACATACACACGGAACAGTGGGAGTCATTTCTGTGTGTAATTTTTCCCATTCGCTGTCGGTGAAGCGGGCTGTTTGATTGGTTGCCGCAGTGATAGATGCCTGGCCAGTTTTCTGATTACTACAATCTTCGATCTCCAGGGCCCAACATAATCAGAATAAATGTCCCCTACTGTAGAGGGAATAAAGGTGTGTGTGTGTGTGTGTGTGTGTGTGTTTGTGTTTGTGTTTGTGTGTGTGTGTGTGTGTGTGTGTGTGTGTGTGTGTGTGTGTGTGTGTGTGTGTGAAAGGGAGACAGACTGGTAGAGTAGAAAATAGGTACGAGTGTGTATTGTGACAGGGTGGCGCGAGTGTTTGTACAACAGTGAGTGACAGATGGTGCGTTATAGCACTGATGTAGCAGAGCAAATTGATTTTGGTCTGTTTTTTTGGTACTATTCTCCCTCCTCACTTCTCAGTCCTCAGTCAGGTGCTGTTGTTTAATGTGTCATTAGGAATTTCATCCTGTTTTTTTTTTTAAATAATCTTTTTAGCCCGGATAAAATCACAGCAGGTGAGTGTGAATTGCAAGATTGAGTCATAGAGTGTCAAGTGACCCAGTTTTAAAGCCACGTTGAGCTGATAATGGCTCATTTTAATTTGAATACTTAACTCTTTTCCTATGGTGAATGAAGAAACAACAGAAGAGACAGTAAGTCATAAGTTTGAAATGTTTTTAAAGCCTTGGCAAATCTGAGGACACACTGATTGAACATGTGTTGGCTAATTTCGCTCTTGCAGTCATCACCTGCAATACAACACACAAAATCTGTTGTTGTCATGCGGCTTCAAACTCATTTATCACGGGCTACGAGCCAATTTTGGTCCCCACTAAAAAGCGCTGCATGGTGACGTTCAGGAAATTGCTCGACTGTCAGCTATTCCTCTAAAGGCATTGAAGGAGGCCGGTTAACATGCCAGGTGACAATCCATCATCGTTCTGAAACGTTCTTGGAGGTGTTAGGGAAAAAGAAAGAGACAGGAGGATTCAGTTGTGGTCTTTTAGGGGGATATTCTGTCTTGTCTTGATTATGTTTTCATGTGTTTGTTTGAATCTTCTTCATGTTCTCAAGAACCCTCAACATAAAGAAATCTCACAAACACCTTTATATCCCATTTTTATATGTATAATTTGGTTGGATTACTTCCTGTTTTATTTTGTAGTCTCGATCCTCATGTGTCGTCTTCCACTTCCACTCTTTGTCTGTTTTTTCCCACTCTATAGGACTATACATTTGTTCAGTGCCACTTGTGCATGTTGGGGCACATAGAGATTCTGATTTCAATCAAGCTTCTTGCATCATCTTGACCAATATTTATTAAATCAATATTTATTAGCTTTGAATTGACTGTGGTGTCAGCCTCAACATATTGATTGGTCAAGATATTGGAGTGGCCCCCCTTAAAACCTCAGTATTTCTGGCACATATATGAATAATGGAGTAAGAGGTTAAAATGAGAAACATTGCAGGGTCTACTAGATATCTTATATCTCAAAGACAACAATGAAATACTATGTTTCTTCAGGCAGGTCAGTTTTAACAGCAAAGGTTTAAATTATGCTCATCAAGCCTGACGGACACGTCCCATGAGGAGTTCAAAGGCCAGCACATACGATTAGAAACCAGGCTCCGCAATCAATGAAATCTTAACCGAAAATGCAAATGTTTTCAGTGTCGAGGTTAAAGTTGGCATGACATGTTCCATCATTCTCCGAGTTTGTGCTAGCAAATATGGAACTAACAAATAGCCTGGCAGACCTACTGGCAAAGCTGAGTGCTCACTGACAGTGCACCTGCACACATTTGTGTACTTTGTGTGCATCTTTTATATGCATTTTCTAATGAAGGTTTTGTGTGCATCTGCATTTTTGTATGGGTTTAATCAAGGCAAAATTATGAATTGATATTGGATTCATCTTCTTTTTTTTCTTACAGACCAAGACCAAGCTTATCAGAAATCAAAAAGCAAAGTCTCTTTTCTTGAATTTCACAAAAAATTTGGACCACAAACAGCAAATAAACAACTTTTTAAACAACCCATGTAGTGTTTAAAGGTTTATACAATGAAGCTCTTTCAAACATTAAAAGTCAAACAGGCCTCCAGCTTGCCTGTTTTTGAGAATATTATAAATTAAGTACATAAAACAAGCATGGGGATCCTCCTAAAAGTTGTCAAGAGACAGCTTCAACTCAAGCACTGAGTAAAAGCTCTTTTTTTTACAATCACTGGTTTCTTCATTTCAATACAAAAGTGCCAGCATTGTTAGATGGTGCCGAGACTTAACTAATACAAAGGTACTGTGATTTCATCCAAAATAAATAAGTCTTAGTTTTCTTCTTTCTGGTAGAGATTTCAAGTGCACTTTTCATATGAGCTGTGGAAGAAAGAAGACAAAGAGAAAAGTAAGTGGCAGAGGGTAAAACGGACGGACATGAAAAGAGATGCTGTTTGAAATGTGCATGTTATCTGCAAGCCTACGAGAAAAAAAGACGGCATTAGAACGAGGAAAACTGTAACTGCATTTACTGGGTTGTTTGATGGTGTACGGTGACTCACAAGATGTGATTTTTCTTTTTTTCTGTTTTATACAAACATTTGTTGTTAGGCCATGTTTTACCAGACTTACAGGAGACGCTGGAACTTTAATAATGTTTGGCTTACCTCGTTGTCAATAATTACCATCCACATATTTTCCCGTTCCATACAAATATTCTTTGTGCGTCAACACTTAATTTAACAAATAGTAAATTGTTTCCAAGGCAGAAAGTCCCCTGAACACACTTGCCAAAATAACAACGGCTGAAATTAAAGAATGAATGAAATAAACAAAATGATAATAACTACACTGCACCGCACTTTTATGTTGAAGAATTAATTTCTACTTTTAATTCACTGTTCTTTTGTGCCTTCAAATAAGAACATGTTGGAGCTTGAAGCGTGCAAGACATTTGTTTTGTTATATTTGTCTGATGTTCTGCTCCCTTACAACTCAGCTGTTTTTTGGTTTGATGTTTATGCGGTGGCGAACTTTGGATGTTTTCGGTGGGTCACCAGAATGCAGAAAATGGCACTGGAGGAGCACCCTACAGGGCACTTCACTGCCCTATGTTGCTCAGCCTTTCAATGGTGGTTGACATTGGTGTGACCCCCGCAATACACAGAGAAAATCAAAATGGTACATTTTGCAAAATGCATGCTCCTTTCCTTTGATACTTCCTGTCAGAAATGGGAATTCTCTTTCCAGGATGTCTGAAATTTGCTTGAGCATTTCTTTGTTTTTCTCCATTTTGCTATCCGTCTTTCACTTGCCATGTCGACACAGTAGACGACAAGCTGTCCACTTCAAGAGACAGGATGTGATAACAAAAGGGAAAAAAGAAGTGTGAGGATTGCGACCCCGTCAGGAAACCGAGAGAGGGCAATGAAAAATTGGAATGTCTGAAGAAAATGGGGAGGGTTGGCAAGCATATACCCCAGACTGCCTACTCATGCTCATACACACCAAATATGATAAGAACAGATGACTTTTCAGACGAACTGGATGAATCAAGATGTTCGGCTGCAGCGGGCAAACTTGAGGTAATAACTGCTCCTCCTGGTGGATGTAGAAATAGAAGTTAGTTACCGGTACTTTGTAAGTAAAAGAAACTTTTGTGACATCGGTGTGTGTTGGTTGTTGCTTTGGTTTGTGCTATCATACGTGCAGAATTAGAGTGAGAAATAGAGAAGAGTGTGTTTATGAGGATGTGTATGAGCAATAGAGAGTGTACAAGAGAGGGGTGTGTGTGTGTGTGTGTGTGTGACAGCGACTCTAATTGCTCTTCACCTCTACTTCAAAAGCTTTTAGCCTGGTCAGCACTCAGCCAATCAGAAGGACCCGCACAAAAAAGCCAGTCGGTGAGCAGAAGAGGAGTCGAGGCAGGACGGTCTATCAGCTAACTGGATTACCTTCACACTCTCTCCATCAGACTGTGCTGAACAGTTTGGCACACAACTAAAATTAACCAAATTAAGTGACAAAAAATGGTCACTTTCTATGATTTCTGTTCCCCTGTCTCTCCCGCCGCCGCCTGAAAACTGATTGGTCTCACTTTGGATTTTCTCTCGCGTCGTTTTTTTTTTTTTTGGTATTCCTTTCACCGCTCATTCTCCTCCTCCCACTTTCACAGCACTCATTTCATTTGCATTGATAAGTATGTTTCTCAATTTGGGGGAATAAACAATAAGTGTCTTACACTGCCTCCTGCTATCTAGACGCAGCTGTGAATAAGCCAGCTACAAAGCTGGACTAAATGCGTTTGCAATTATAGAGGAGAAAAGGGAGGAAAAGCAGACAGAGAGCTTCAACTGTCAGAGAGATACATGCGCGCCTCATCTCTTTTCTCTCTCGCTCACACAAATTCAAAGATGCTTCGCCCTCTATCGTTGTCAGAAAATAAACAAAATTGCGAAAAAGGGGTTTACATTTCAATAGTCAGTGATAAAGAAAACACACATATCAAAATAATGAGATTCTTTCGAGTGACCTTTCAGTCAATCCTCCATCTGTCACTGAAAAAAAAAATCTAAACATGTTTGGTCAGCTTTTAGACTTTATAACATGAAACAGTAGGAAAAGTGTTTATAGTAAAATAATTGATGGCTGACTTCCATTTAGCTGCTTCAGTTTCAGGGTCCTGATAAGTCACATGTCTCCTCACTTACAAACCATCATGGCTTATTTGGGCAGATGAATACCTATTACATCTACTACTACTATTATCATCAACTGTGCATGTTTCAGTCATTAAGTCTGACTAGGCTAGTCCACCATTTTGGCCCAGGCTATAGAAAGGATGGCCATGATAATTTGTACAAACGTTCATGGTACCCATATGATGAATACTGTGATTTTCCTCTGGTGCCACTAACGATGCTGAGTGAATGTAATGGCCACAGGTTGTCATTTCTGGGAAAGGTTCAGCAAGATAGGTCTTATTTAATATGAGTGGGCTGGTGCTAGAGGAGCAGAGATATGGATGCATGAGGATGGCGTGAGATGAATTGCAGAGACTGTGATCTGGAGAATTGGAACCAACACTGCTATCAGTGCACGGTTGTTGGCGCAAGAAGGCGATTGGAGAAGAGCTCCGAAAGTCATAAAATGTGAATAACATGATATGTGCAAACCTGATCGAAGACCATCTTAGTTTGAAGCTTAAAGCCTCTAATCAGGCCGTCATATTTGACGAGTTAAAAGTGAGAACGCGTCAACCCAGATGCTTGTATTTGTGATGGATGCCAAATAGGATGCCACATAAGCACAAAAATCACAATAAAAGAGACAAATCCAAGCACTTCTTCTTCTCCTCCCTGGTTGGGGACACTAACATTTTGTCTGTTCGTTGTTGTGTTTATAACAAATACATATACCTGCGGTCGGGCATCTCATCTCATCTCATTATCTACCGCTTATCCGTAAGGGGATGTTACCGCTTCATCCCCTTTTTCAAGGGGTTGCGGGGGTTACTTGAGCCAATCCCAGTTTCTCTGGGCAAAGGCAGGGTACACCCTGGACGAGTCACCAGCTCATTGCAGGACCCTTACTGATGGCAGAGGCCACCACGCAAGGTGCCAATCAGTGCACATCAGGAGCAATTTTAGGGTTCAGTATCTTCTATCTCCGCTTGGCAAAAAATAGAACATATTTGTGAACAAATGTTTTGAATTTGAATTTGAATTCTGAATACTAGACATGGTGAGCTTAAAAACATTTTACTGACCATTAGTGACATTTTTGTTTTTTTGACAAAATTTGAGACCCCCTTCAAATTTTGCTTTTGAGGCTTTCAGGAGGTCTCATGGGTGAATCGGGGGGGGACCCGGACCCCCCCGTATTTTGTACACTGCTTCAACTAGAGCTTATTTGTGTTACCAAGCAACCCTCACATTAACCCACAAACTGTGAAGCGCTTCCACACACTTTACAATTAAAGATTCCGTGTTAAGATGATCATCTTAAACCCCTTTGCAGACGACAACCACTTCAGTATCTCATAATCAGTTTTCCAAATTCCTCCCCAGCTGTGGGCTTTCACTCAATAACTAAGAAGTATACCTTTTTTCCACTTTTCCAATTTATCCTCTGATAAAGCTGCCTCTGTAAAAGCTAATTCCCCATCTAACACCTCCACTCCTCCATGCAACTCGCTGTTTTTCTCCCTGGGTCTTTACCTCAGCTATAGTCTTTGTATTTCTCTCTCCTCCTCCCCCCCCCCACCCCTC
>OMLP01014443.1:24561-37169 GCA_900302685.1 Spondyliosoma cantharus
CCCCCCCCCCCCACTTCTTCTGTTTTATTTTTCTTTCTTTGCATCCATTTAGGCTGCTCAGTTACTCCTTTTTCACCACCTCCGACTCTCTGCTGATTAAGAAAGAGAGGAGAAAAAAGAGAAGAGCATGCAGAAGGAAAAAACGTTGGTAGATCGGTGGGAAAGTTCAATTAAACTGCGGGCCTCTGGGCTTTTGTGAGTGTGTGTATTTGCATGTGTGGGTACGCCTTTGTGTTTATGGAGACATGAGACTGTGTGTGTGTGTGTGTGTGTGTGTGTGTGTGTGTGTGTGTGTGTGTGTGTGTGTGTATCAAAATGCGTGTGGGTATGTGTGCACCTTTTGCATCTCGGCTGGTGTGTGTTTCAGTCTCAGCTCTCCAGGATTAGTTTTTCCTCCTTAATCAAGTGAGAGAGGAGCCCACAGGTAATTACAGCTTCTCTTCCAAAAACAACAACTGGGCTCCTGTGTTCCTGTTGGACAAAATCACAGACAAATAAAGCCACAGTTAGCTACAATTCTAAAGGACAGACAAAGTCACAAAGTTGCTTCCAATCATCCTGCAGCGTGACGCGAGAAGAAGAGTTGTTTAATTGGACCAGATTTCGTGTTTCACACGCAGGAAAGGTTACAATACTTCTCATCAGTTTAAGATATTAAACCTGTCAGTGATTTAGGCGCCTCTCTTGTGAGATTGAAAAACACGTTGGAAATGCATTTGTCTGTTTTCATATCGATCTGTTATTCCTTAATTAAGGCCACAGATGTTCCAAAGTAAATGAGACAAAGAACCGGTTGCCTGATTGAACAGTGGAGTCGCCTGTCACGTCTGGCACTCAGTGTTTAAAGGCACTGTTTTCTGAGTCGACTTTGTACGATTAGTGAAAAGCTCCTTTATGAATGCATAACTTAACATAAGATAACATAACATACGTTTTTTGGGGGTGAATATAACTGGGAGATTTCAGTTTGTTTGTTCTGCTATGTGTTTTTATATTTTGTTACGAACTCAACTCCAAAAATCCAATGAGTACATTTTCACAGCATAGTTCAGACTCAGTGATCTGTAGGGCATGACTGCAGCTGCATATTTTGATAGAGATGAGCAAGTGCGTGCATCCAGTGTGTGTGTGTGTGTGTGTGTGTGTGTGTGTGTGCACTTTTTGCCTTGTACTTGTACTACAGCGGCTCTACCCTCACATGATCAAGCAGCCTATGTTTTATCCGTCTCGGAGCCCTCCAAAGACTCTAATAAGCTTATGTGTTGTCGGTAATTAGCAGCTAACATATGATGAAAGACGAGCTGCGAATGCTTCATTTTCCCAATGCACTGGCTTTAACACGCAACATCAACAAAGCGATCAATGGTGCATGAGGTGGGGAGGGAAGGGGGTCAGGGATGCATGCGCTGGTGTTTTCCTCAAAGATAGCCCTTTTCAGACATGGTAATTAATGCAGGCATGCCATTAGTCCTGCATTTAGGCCGTCTGATTATGATCCCAAAACTGCCAAAACCAGTAAATGTATACCCTCTTTCAAAGGGAGGAGAATCACACTACCAATTATTTTGCATCCCACGATTGATTGAAATGCCCCAAACTATTCAATAGAGCATTTCTGATATAGTCATTTCCTTTAAATCCCTCTTTAATCCGGGGAAGAATCTAGTTTGTTTCTCAGCAGTACTAGACAAAAAAGTAGAAAACTTTCACACACTTACAGACTGGACACACTGCAGGCGCCTGCGTTGCTGCTTACGCACGTGTATTTCTTTTTACATGGGAGTTTGACATTAATATTTATTGATAACACACGTCCAGTGTGTCCAGACTGTTATGCATTCACACCTGAGGTTGCCTTTACTGCTGAATATAGTTGTACCAATTAAATATTTGACCATTTGAAAGCTTCACAAAAAAAAGAAACCCATAACAGTAATTGGCTTGCTCGCAGGCACCTCGAGTGGAGTTTTTCACAAAAACAAGAATGCAACTCATTGACCCTCGCCAGCCACATTTCTCCAGCCATCCACAACTTTCTGTTGTTCTTCAGATGATTTATTCAGTGTCTTCACAGCAGATGTAGCTAAATATTCTGTTGGCAAATAGACTTTTAGCACTCCACTGATCCCCATAGCCCAGGTGAATATCTTTATCTTTCTTGCTTTTCCCTCCACATTGAGGTCAGAGTGCAATGTCAGCTACAAAACAGAGCAGCCAGTGCTGCAGAGAGGATTCACTGTCTTGCTCAAGGATACTTCAAAAAGGACATGCGCCTGCTGTCACGGTGGCTTGAACCTCGGGTCTTCTAGTTGAAGGTCAACCCACTTAATCATTGCCTCCACTGTAAATCCCTATCAGTGCAGGATTAGGATTGGAGATCAACATGAGATATGTAACTAGACCACCGACAGATGAGAAAGGGCCCAGCAGAGAAATATGTGAAAGGGCAAGGTTAACGTTGCACTCATGATGTTTGAGGTATGGCAAAGGTTATACTGTGTAACCCTCAGCTAAATCTTGGTGAGAATATGCATTAGTATAGGAATGTATTCTTTAGGACCAGTGAAAATGCAAATGTCGTGAGTGTTCAAAAATGTCGGTTGTAGAAGATACTTCACCTTTTTAGCATTGCACTCCTGTAACTTTACATCCTCAGCCAAGTGACATCACAAGACCTCCCTCTGGGGCTATGAAATTATTTTTTTCACACATGCAGTCATACTCCTTAAAGCCTGTGAACACACTTTGATGTGTAAATTTGATGGTGTTCCCACCCATTTGTAACCACACTCAGCCTGAGATCCTGCAACAACCTCTGCAAGTACAGAATATTTAAAATGCCTTAAAAAACAATTAAATAAATAAAGTGAAATACAATGTACACAGGATTACGTATTTCTAGTTTTTACAGTCTCATGAAGCACGATCCGTCAAGTAAGGGATCTCTGTCTGCCTGCTTCATGGCTCTGCAGACTGAAGGTGGGCTCACAGGTGATCCCTCTCACCTGATCTCATGGGTTGGCAGATGTAAACAAAATGGAGATTAGTGGGGTGCAACAACTTGCTGTAACCCATTCCAGTTAGAAAAATTGCAGAAGCTTGAATGAGTCTGGATGAGTGGGGGAGATGCAGTCAACACAGATTCTTCAGCAGGAAATGGAGGTCAGATTAAAGCTACCGTCAAAAGCAGTATGCTAGCTAACGTTAGCCTCAAGCGCTTCCTGCATTTGACAACTCCTTTGCATGACCATGTGTGACTGAAATTTGTTACTACTACTAAGGGAAAATTCTGTGTCTTTGTACTGGCACATGTGCTTATAGACTCAATTCACCTGCAACGGATTTTGACAGATTTGAAAGAAGGTTGTGGCCCCTGTGACCATGAGCATCGCATGAAGTCTCTATTAACCGATTTCTAAATGGTTTGCAAAACGTGTGTTCTTTCTAAAGGTGTGTGAAGACAGAAATCATTAGACGGTGAAGCTGAAACGCTTAATTAAAATCACAACCTTTGTGCGCATCTTAGCCCACCGAGCCCTGGTCTGGATGTATTTATATAATAAGCTGGTTGGAGGTGTCTCATCTGCACATATTGGGTTTCTATCTGAGTTTTCTCAGTTTGGTACTTGAACAAGCAGATAAATTAAAATGTGGATAATCCACCATTTAGCTAAATATTGTCCTCACTTGTGTTTGGTCAATTTCACCCCTTTCGATTACTCTTTTTTCTCTCACACAGGAGAAAGCAGTAACATCAAAATTTTCTAAATAAACTAAACTAAAGAAAGTTTGTCAATCCCATATGGCAGAGCTTGGACACAGTAATCAGTCTCTGAGGGGAAACGATAATTATTAGGCAGGAGGATAGATGAGGCGGATATTCCTGTGTGTGTTTGTTTCCGCAGGTCTGATCTTCTGGCTTTCCCACCATTGACCAAAGACGCACAAGTTTCAAGTTGGTCACAGTTTTTATTGATAACAACTAATGAGGTGAAATGTAGAAAGTACACACAGCAAGGGTTTAGACAAATTGGGATGGCAGTTTTAAAAAAATTGTGCCACTGATTTCCTCCTACCATGACAACAGTGCCATACAACAATTTGAGAAACAGCAATTTAGTCTGTTCAATATACTGTATTTAAACAAAAAAAACAAAAAGGAAAGTGAAAATTGTTAGTTCATATAGACTTGGCACTATCTTAAATAAACAAATCAATCAATCATGTGGAGAGAGACTTTTAGAAATATTAGACATATTTCTTTCAGTTTTGTTTGTAAAAGGACTGACAGCTGTGAATTATTGCTTTCATTCTGCTCTTCAGTGTTGGAGTGATACTATTCTTTACATGCACACTGGCACAAGAAAAGTGTTATTGATAAAACTCAGCTAAAACTGAATATGACATTCATCTCCACCTACCTTTGAATTCTCGTCACAACACCGCTATTCATCTGCCTCCTCAAGCGGTTGCCTATTTCTTGCACTGCCAAGCAATGCTAATGCTAGCTAGCTGACGTAAACGTAGCTAATGTTAGCGAACATTAATGTCACTAATGGTATCTAACTTTAGGACAGAAAATAATGCTGGGCACATATTATATACAGTAGTCCTCAACCATTTTAATGTTGTTTTGACAAACCTTTGTTAGAAGCTGGAACCAACCGTCAGACTTTTACACAGAGGTAGACAAAACAATCACTTTTTGAAGGAAAGAAATGATTTGTCAAGATAAAATGTTTTTAGTATGGCCCTTAATACTCCTATCCACAATGGCCAAGAAATACTGTATGACTTCTCTTGCAGAAATCCAGATATAAAACCAGGTTTCTTATTTTATATGTTTATGGAATCAGGTTACTCACAAAACCACTTTTGTGCATGTAAACACAGTGTCCACAAAGGACATGAGCCAATTCATAATATTGCGTTCAAGTTACAGAACTGTGGAGAGATGTCCCGAGCACATGACATATCGTTCACTTCCACAGCAGCCGAGCATTATGCTCTCATTTGAACCTCTACACTAATCAGCACTTCACATTCATAAGAAGAGCTCAAGTATGTGTTTGTGTGTGCCTTTGTTATGCTTGCTCATAACCTTGCTCCTACAGTCAAACCACTGGACCACTTTGATTTATGAGTAGTGTGGTGTAAAATAATGGTATGTTCTAAAATTAGGGTTAGGACATGCTGCACGCAGTATCTCTTTTTTCCTTTACTTCATGAAAAGGGAGCAGGCCAATGCACTGAAGCATTTTCCTTAAAGACTTTTCACAGTAAAGACACAATTAAACTGAGGATCTTTCCCCTAGTATCTGACTTTGCCTTATAGCTAATGGTTGAATGCATGTATGTTTCAATCGTTATTTTCCAAACTATCCCAAACTATAAAACAAGTCCAGTTGTCTCTGAACTAACAGCCTATTACGGCCAATTCAGTCAGCCAGATTGCAGTCCAAGCGGGAGAAAGCAGGGGGTCACCAAAGTCTGTGACCTAGATTGAGAGCAGGCCGGGAAAACTGCAAAATTGGAAGCAGGGATCATGTCAAGGGCGTATCTTTTGGCTCGGCAGTCTGCGGATGGCGTTCGTACCATGCTCCGAGCTGCTACAGCAGGGCAGTCTAGCTACAGAGATTCTGAATAGCTCACAGTTAAAAAGTTCAGGCAAAGAAAAAAAAACACCACATGCACTGTCAGTTGAAGGTTAACCACCAGGCTGCTCTGAGGGGGACCAGGCCAACTAGGTGTTCAGGGAGTCTGGAGCCACTGAGGATGCTGCATAAAGCTTTTTTAAAAAGCCTGATGTTGTTGTACCTTTGAGGGGGAGACATGAGGTTATTACATTGAAGACACACCTTAATCCCACCACAGGGAAGGGTTGTCTGCTCTGCAGGGGGGCAGAAAGGGTGTAACATTTGCCCTTAGACTGCTGGGGGTGGAAGGGCTTCTTGGAGACATTTATGAGCATTATTTTCTCCTGTATGTTGCGCAGTGAACATACAGAGTATAGGTGGAAGGTCCTGAAATCTTCACATTGAAAACGTGGGAAAACAAGTAGCGTACAAGTATGTGGAACATTGCAAACATTCATCTTCATCTCAAAATGCCTCTGTGTTTTTTCTGGAAACACTCAAACCACAAAATTAAAAATTTGAAAGAAGTTAAAAATGAATAAAGACTATGAAGATTTTAAAAGTGGAGATCAAATAAAGATGGAATGTGGGAAAACTCAAAAGCGTGCCATTAAAAAGGGTACCAATGTCTTATTAAAAAGATTCAAAACTGACATTCAGTGAAGTTGTTAACATGTAAACTATAGAAGCAAGAATGCCAAGTATTGACTCGACTTACACACAAGTCTTCGTTTCAATTGTTGCCATTGTGTATCTAAAGGTTGAGGTTAAATGTTGCTGACTTACCATTGATAGCAGAGCACAATAATGCACTTCGTAACAATCAGGTTGTCAGTGTTTCTATGATACTTAACAAACATATCCAAGGTTACTATGTAGCTGTGTTTTATTTAAGTATGTCTGTAACTTTTTAATCAATGCTCTGTTTGGATGTCTTCATGTATTGTGCACGTGTGTCTCTAGACACAGTATATGTGACCTTGAAGAAAGTTCAACTGTATTCAATGTTTGTTAGTGCGTAACACTATTCCAGCCTTCTGAATCACCATCTATAACTCAGATCTTCTCCCTGACAAGAGATTAGAAATGTGGATTTATCCTCCTACATAGTGTGCCAGCTACATTTGTGAAAAATTTGACTGAAATTATCACATTCGTGATTATCAGGTCAGTGAGTCCATGTTCTTTTGTGTATATCCTTGTGAAGACCAACTTGAGGTTGAGTGAGGACACTTTATCCAGTTCTAAACTTTTCACGGTTTGTTTAAGGGTGAATACTTGCTTTTAGGGAAAAATCGGAATTTACAATTATCTTCACAGTTTGGAATACAGTTGCAGTGTTTAACCTGCATCACCTGAATTTTTTGGTCAGTTGAGGGCAGCAAAAGAAAGATGTAAACTTGTTTGCAGACAGTTGCTTATTTAAATATAAAGCAGTTAGAGAGCAACACTATCATTCATTTGGATCATGTTTGTGGCCATATGACAGATCTATGTCCACTGTCTTTTTTCACTGTATTGGTCTCACTTCGGAGGGAAATATACAGCATTTCTCTTTGCCATGAATGCTCATCTATGTTAATCAGCTGGAATGCTACCTTTCTGCTGCTTGGTGCTGGACAGGTAGCACACAGTGCCTTATTAAAAATGTTTTCACCGAAAACATCTGCCCGCTACATCTAAAAAAGATGATTATAAAGGTGCTGCTGAACCAAAACAGTACAATTATGAGCTGTAAAACCTATAATATGAGGAAGAGCAGGGAGGAATTGCACTGCTGGCCAATATTTATGTGTGGGTTACCACAAGCAACACTTTGCACGTAGTCATAAAAACTGCAGCTCTTTAACATAACTCTTAGGGGAAGGGAAAGGTTTCTTATCAGCAGGCCTCTAAGTACAGAATTACAATCATTTATCATCATTTATGGCTGTAATTATATAACTGCATTGCAAGTTAATGAAAAAATGTGTTATGTGGTAGCGATGCAGACATTAAAAATGCCAAATCAAAGATTCTCCAGGCCTGGTTGGGTGAGGCCTGGTTTGCTGTTGTTGACTGTAAAAATGGGAAGTAGCCAAAAGGAGATAAAATATCTAACAGCACTGGTGGATTAGGTTGTTTTAATAAAGTATGCCCCAAAAGCAAACCTGGACCATGTTAAAGTCTTTTCATTTACAGGTGCATATGTATGGTGCACAAATTGCAATATTTTCAAAGCTAAATTGAATATAGTGGCAACCAGTGCTTAAGTTTTTCTTCATACTACAGATTTCCTTCTCTTGACTGTTTTATGAGAGAAATTAAATATTTATAAGAAACCCCTCTCACTTCAGAACTATATCTTCTATATAGAAAGAAGAAAGAAAAAAGTAAAGAAAAACATGGTACTTTAATAGAATTTCCTCTCTGGGGTGACACCAAAGTTCAGCAACAGTTCACGAGAAAAAAAAATGTGGGACTCCTTTCTGCTTGCAAGCTTGACAAAGTCTGAGCTGCAGCGAAAAAATCACTTTCTAATGGTGTCATTATTTTTGAAACTTCATCTTCGATTAAGCTGTCTCACTTGGATTGACACGCTCAAATTTAAATTATCACAAGTTGATAGGAATGTATAATAAGCTCCACCTCGGTGGTGTGACCTCGCCGATGACTCCCGCAGATATAAGAACAGTTAAAACCAGTTCTCACTTGCTCTCGCACAAAGACAATATTTCACATTATTTCACTTGCTTTCAATATAACCCCGTGTTACTCCAACCAAAGCACTGTCTGGCATCTGTGTCTGCTAATAGGGTCATTAATATTCATATCTTCACAGAGATGAGATGAGAAACACACTGGCGAGCGCAGCTTCACACACATAAGAGAAATACACGCACTCCACAAAGAGAAATCAGTTGGCTGCTCAAATATAATTACTTGACTGCTGGCTGCCATTTAGGACGATGCCTCGATAGATTATTTTTGTCTATCATCCTCTCTGTCTTTCTGTCTCTTCTCTGTATTTCTCTTGACTTCAGTTTTCCCCGTCACTGACTGTTTTTCTGTCTCCCTCTTTTCTCACCCATCTGTCCTCTCTGAAACATTTGCTTGGCGCATCCAACTATGCTGATTTGATTCAAGTAACAAGTGTTTTGTTGATATAATTTTCCATATCAACTCACCCTTGAAGCTGAACTGAATGATGTGGTAAAGTAAGACTGTGTCTCTGCCACAAAACATTAGCTTTCAAGCTATGAAAGCTTCTCTAAGAAGAGAAAAAAGAAAACATGCTGGTTTCATTTTCACTTAAGCTGCTTCAATGTACATAAATTCCATCTGGTGGAACAGCATCAACAGTTTTATACTGGAAACCTCTCGAGTCTTTCAGTGGTAGTGTTTCAAATGAAATATCAAAAAGTCAACTGGCATTTATAGCTAAGACTGAAAGGTCAATCTTGACCAAATGGTAGTTGACAAATCAATCTCACCACAAGGTCTATTAAATTGATGTTCTTAAGCTTCAAAATATATCCTGTTGAAAAAAAAAAGAAAAGCTTTGCACTGAGCTTAACTTTCTCCACAACAAAATGTGTGTGACGCTTTCCTCATCAGAAAATGGAAAATGAAATGTTCTGGAGGTTAATAAATGTTGAAATTCATGGATCTGTTCTGCAAACCAGCCTTACTGGAACGCATTACTAGTACCTAAAACAAAAAGGCTCCATCATGCAATCCCTTGGATTTTTTTTATTTATTTTTTTTTATTAATTGGGTTTTTTTTGCAAAACATGTCATTTGTAATTGCCCTCCAGAACATCAGCACAGGACAACAGGACAACATCATTAGCCTGTGCCTTCCAAACCTTTGTTGGAAAAATTGAAAACCACTTGCAAAATTAAAACTGTCTCTAATCTGACACTGGATCTGCTAAGCTTTGTTCAGGTTTGGGTACAAAATTACTTACGTTAGATTTAAGTAAAGGTCAGTGTCATTAAGGTTAATATGAGAACGATCATGGTCATGATTAAAAGAAACCACCTTTGACTGCCAGTATAGGTAAGAGGAAGCAAACAGCACTCGAGGTTCAACACGTCGACCGTTCCAGCCTCCACTACTTCCTCTGTGATCTTTGTGGCTCAACAACAGCATCATGCTATTTCTTCTTTCTTCTTTCCATAATTCACAAGGCCACTAGAGGGACTTATCATGTAAATATATGTCAAGTTTGACTATTTGCATAATAACTGTACTGTTCTTGGAAGCTCTACTTCTTTCATTTCAATAAAAACATGAGACCAATACTGTCTTGCCTGCACCAGAAATATCATACAAACAACTAAATTAATTAAAACTCAACTTGAAAATTCTTCAAATTAACACACGAATGAAGAATATATTGTAAAACATTTAATTCTATTACAAACATCTGCTTATCTTTGACAGTCTTAGCTTGCAAAATAACCAAAAGAAGTGTTTTGTCGATGATTATGTCCAATGATCATTAATTTAATCTTCGGAGCCTCACTTTGTTCTTGCCTGATAAATTAATCCTCAAAGAGATGTTAAAACATGTTTAATTGTGTTATTTTAGAGGCATAATTTCTTGTCATAAATGGAGTAATTAACATCTGATGGTTAGTGCATACTTTTGCTTAGTTATATGAAAGAACAAATGAAGAAGAAGGTAAACATTTTGGGGTAATATCATCCACTGACTTTTACTATATTCAGTAATATTTTATCATCAATTTTGCACTTTGATAACAGGTGGCCCTTTTGTTTTGATAGACAGGAGGCTCCAAGGCACACCCATTTACTAAATTATGAGGTGCTTGTCGTTAATGAACAGGTGGACCCAAAAGTGGATGCCAAACAGGGAGAGACTTGAAAGGTGAATTTATTGATCACAAAAGGTTTTGCCGGTAGGAAGAGATGGTGAGCTCCAGCGCAGGCCAGTGGCTCCCAGGTTGGTGCAGTTGGTGACTCCAGTTATGCATGAGGGTGGCTCAAGTAGGGTGAAGGGTGGCAGAGATGCCTCCATGGGGACCCTGTACATACCAATCCATATCAAATGCCTGAGATCCCTTGTCAAGCACGTGTGTTCTCCCCTCTTTTGGTTGGTCCTCTCATGATGGTGAAATGTTGAAGGATGCCTTCCCACAGGACATCGCCGCTTCAGACATTTGCATGTGGAGACATTTTAAAGGAATTCATCAAAGCAGGAATATTTGCTCCCTGGATGAGATCTGCAAAATCTCTCACTCTGTGTGTCTGTGCCGGTATGTTTGTCTAAACCCATAAAAATGTAAGAGTATATTTGTATGTGTGTTCATGCATAGACATATTGGTGTGTGTGTGTGCGTGTGTGTGTGTGTGCGTGCGCGTTTGTATCCACGAGGTTCACACTTGCACAATTTGTGTCTCCTTGCTCATCTGCAGAATATCTCTAAACACAACTTGCAATTGTGTATTTATGTGTCTGAATGTGGTTGTATGTCTGTGTGTGTGTGTGTGTGTGTGTGTGTGTGTGTGTGTGTGTGTGTAGACTGTGTGTCATTCTGGTGCTCTCTTGTTTCAGTAGTTCCAAATAGTTCTCTTTGTACCCTCCAAAGTTTTGTTACATTGACCCTCTCTTTATCTTTGCTCATCATGTTTGTGCTCCTCCGTCTGTCTCATTCTCAACTGTATTCGCTTGTCACTCATCCTCTGATCATAGACCACACCGCTTATTATCCCTTACCTTATAATAATCCTTAGTTACTGTCAGATTCATAAATGGTTCAACCAAGATGAAAGAATGACTGACAGGAAGACAATAACAACAGTATTTCCTGTAAATCTACTTATGAAAATGATGATTTTGTGCAGATTTCTTGAATCTTCGACAACGACACAATAAAACTGCTCCTTACAATAACAACCACGGCATCAGCGTCAAATGAAAACCGCGTTCGAGGGACGGATACATCCATTTTGGGTCCATTACTGACCAGATCATCGGAATCAGCTCACACTTTAAAAAGAGAAACGCACATTGTGGCCCTCGTGAATGTTGTTTTTATGGAACTGACGCAACACAAAAATGCAGAACCTGATACATCTTCCTAATCGTTAATTACAGCCGTTCCCTTTTGCGACGCTGCAGCCCGGTGCTGAGCAGCTCTTCGGGGATTTGATGCATCGATTTCATCCACAGAACATCAAAAGGAGGATGTTGTCACAGTCCCACAATGACTGATTCGCAGGCAATCTCTGGGAAATGTGCAGAAACACTCGAGCGGTGAGGAGGAAATACAGAGATGAAATATGAAGCTACTTGATCTCGCAGATTACCACTTTTAGCAATAAGGACACTTTTTGCATATCAATTTGCTCCCTCTGTTTGTCTCTCGAGCAGATCACTTCACCGTCAGCGTTCGTGTATGAAACGAAAAGGAGATCTTCATGTGTGTTGGCTCACAGCTCCAACAGCTTCATGAGGATTGAATCGGACAGAAAGGATTGATTAATACAGTTTGCCTAATTTTGATCGGTGCATCAATGCTCAATGAGGGAAAACAGCTTGTATTAATGGGATGTTTTCAGCACTGTGGGTTCATGGGTCTTCATCTCTCTTCTCCTCCTCGTCCTCCTCCCCTCTCATGTTGTCCTCCTCTTCGGCGCTCCTTTGTTGGCCTTTGACGGCTCATAAATGCTCCATTGTTCTTCTACGTTAAAGGGAAACGTGAAAGAATTTGACGCCATTGAAGCTGTGGTTTTACCCGGCAACAGAGCTATAGGATGTAATTAGCATTCAGTCATGGTGCTGCAGAGCTGGGTGAGAGGGAGCGTGTGTGTGTGTGTGTGTGTGTGTGTGTGTGTGTGTGTGTGTGTGTGTGTGTGTGTGTGTGTCTGTGTGTGTGTGTGTGGCTCTTCATGTTACCTCATGTTCTTCTGTTCAGGTTGAAACCAGATGAATTTTTTCTCTTTGGACTGAAGACAACCTG
>OMLP01014444.1:12151-22184 GCA_900302685.1 Spondyliosoma cantharus
AGTTTCCTCTCTTGACAGAAAACACTGCATGGTTCCCATTAGTGGTCTCCTCCTGCAGTACTCAGCCTGCGGTCTACAGGAACAATTCTTCCTCAATCCCTAATGGCTGCGCTCAAACTTGCTGTTAAGACCATTTTCCCTTCGATGGCAGACAAGGCAGCATTCCAGACATTCAAAATCATACCCATGAATGCGTGGAAAAAGCGTTGATTACTCCACTAGAGGGAATTAAGAGCATTGGAAAGTCCTACTTAATAACACAGAGAAACTTCAGATATTTTAACCAGACTGTTAAACTGTATTTATTTGAAATGAACTGAACCGAGATGCAGACCACTAAATAAGATAGATCGAGTGGAACATAATGAGTCTGGGTCTGTAGTATGTTTACAAGCTTAAATATGATTGTAATGACAAAGCTTGGCTCTCCACTATGTTATTTGATTTTATCCTTTTTGATTATCCAGAGATGAAAAAAATAAATTGAAAAAAAAGGCAAACAGCTTTAAAATGTGCTGAAACAACTATCTTTCTTTCAAACCAGTGACGCTTAAAATAACCTCGCTTTCAATCTTGAGTTTTCTATCCCAGCACGATGAGGCACACATCCCTCCATTACCTTAGCATCCAGAACCGGTGCTTGCTTCTGAAAGAGCATTTCCTAACAGGCAGGCCCCTCAACAGCGGCATAGCAGATGAGATGTTGACTGTGAACATGGTGGCTATGGCACATCGCTCGGCTCTGCGTTACCTCCTCGAGCCCTCTCCCTATCTGGCCTTCCACTGAGAGAGGAGCTACCGTTTTAGAAGCTCTTGTGCTGGAGGCCTTGTGTTTCCCTATCTCATCCTTGTGTGCCGTGATAGGAAGCAGCTCCTCTTTGGCCTGTCACAGGCGCTCTCTCCCCATCATCACAAGCTAGGCAAGACTTACACACTTAACCCTAATAATCCTGCGGAAGTCATCCTGGTTCTGCAAGAAGAGGCCAATACCAGCCCTCACTCACATCCGGAATATTATCGGGAGCATCAGGACTCGGCGGATGCTTCTAACTGAAGGTTAAGCAAGTTTGATCCTCTTTCACACTGTGCTGTCCCCTCGTCTCTGCTCTGATGCTGCTGCTTTGGTCTCTCTCTCCCCCCCCCTCCTCAAATACAGCACACCAGCATTCCAGTCTGTCAGCCGGGCCCTCTGGAGACTAGGCAGACAGATTCTCAGTAGCTCCTTTCTAATTTGTCAAGAGTGTAAACAAACTGAGGAGCTCATGAACTGACTTTCACGACTTTCAGGCCTCTGATATGACGCCCCCGTAATCTGTGAACTGGAAGCATGATCCCCTTACAGGAAAATAATGTGCAGGCTACTGTGGGATATTTGGACACAAAGGCAGGCGTCTTTTTATCGTCCTAACAAGGAAGGAGCAGTGTGCATGTGCGTGTATCCGCAAAAAGTGTTTGTCCACAGGACTCGTGGATCGTCTGGCCATTTTCGTGGAAAATGGGAGTGAATTCCTACAGCTGTAAATGCAGGGATCAAGTCTTCCCTCCCTATCACAAGACCTGCCTCCCCTCCCTTCCCCCCAGTGCCTTTTCATCCATGCCAGGAATGTAAACAGTCATAGAGCGGTAAAAAAAAAAACAACCTTTCTCTGTGCCCAGCCGTTTCTCCTGCGACTCTTTTCTCAAATTCAGAACGCGACCCCCCTCTTCACTCCCAACGCCATATTTTCCCTGTCTGCTTCAGTGTGTTGGCTGAGGCGGTCGCAGCTCAATCCTAAAGCTGTGAATGGATATGTGGGCTGTGGGGTTCAGCGGGTCATGCTGCCCTGGACTCAGCCCAGTAATTGGCTCTGCTTGGCTGATTAATGGTGGACACTGCAGATGGACGCCATTTTCCGCAGACAGACACTACCTCTCCTAGCACTTTATCTCTCTCTTTTCCCCCCAAATGGATCACATCAGCTTACGTATAGAGGCGTGTACTGATAGAATTAAAATGCTGCTTTATCGCCGTCTTCCTCTTCATCCAAAGATTTTCTGCCTCTGCTTCATGGCCTGTGATTTTCTTCTAATATGAAATTAGGAAAAATGTTAATTCTGTTGAGGTGATAGACAACTGAAGGTACTTCATGCCTCTCCCTGTGACTGAGAATAAAATCAGAGTGATGAATGATTAACAACTGAGTACTCGGATGAATCTGCTGTGGTAACTTATATTCTAAACTTGCTTCTGGTTTCACAGCTTTTAAAAAAAACGCCAACCAAAGGTCGAAGCGTTCCTCGTCGCTGGTGATGGGATTCTTGCACTGGCCAGTCAAAGGTTTAATGTTTGTGCATGCCTGTGAAAGACACACAAAGTTACTGATTAGCTCACCTGCCGCTGCAGTCCACAGGCATCTGTACACACAAGTTTCGTCTGAACAAAGCAGCCTTACTAGAGGCATTGTTGTGTGTATGTAACAACTGCAGCTGATAGGGCGGGTGGAGTGGAGCTGCTCGTTTAGTGATAGTGCGCACTGTCTTCACTGCACACACGCATGTTTACACAAAACATGCAGAGGGTTTTTTTTATCTCTCATCGAGTCCAGTGTGGACAGAGACAAACATGCAAAGGGAGTTATGTACGGTTCTGACAAATACGAAAGGGGGTAATATCAGATGGGGAAGGGTGGGGGGTGTCGGGGGACGTGTCTGTGATGACACTACTGAGGGGGATGTGCAGATGGGCAGAGGGACGATACAAGCTCTGACTCACCCCTCACAACCAGCCAGCTCCCCTTCTGCGGAAGCCTGTGCTTACTACAGCATCCATCCAAAATAACCCGTCGCGGTCGGAGCCAATGGGGAAGCTGCCGGGGCTGGATGGAGGTGTCTGCTATCTGCCTGTCAGTCTGATGGAGCCGGACGCTCATCCGCTGTGATTGGGAGTCGAGTCGGCCATGATGCCCTCCCCAGACAACAACGCTGTTTTCTGATTATACAGCAGACATGACACTCGAACCCACTGGGGGCGAACAGGTGCAGGCGCGATCGCAGTATGTAGGACATTCTCATTTGCACCGCTGATTTACGAGTTGTCTGGTGTGCAGGATGCATACCCACAGGTATGCTCCCTTCCGTGTCATAACTGCGCACTGCACTTAAAGCTCGCGTGTTGCCGTGCGTGCCCGTACGTGTCAGCACATCATGAGGCCTCAGCGTACAGTACGTGTGCATGATTGGTGCTGGCAGCACGGGTGACGAGAGGGCTAAGACCTGAGTGCGTGGCCTGGTTTTCCCAGTGTGCAGATGAATCATGACAGCTGCAGGACTGTCTGTTGCTACTGGTCTGCTCGCCTGTACTGGATCAGGCTCTTACTTCCCATTACATTTATGGTAACAGCAATGCTCTGTGTTTATATTTACATACATAGAGCAGCAGGCATGCAGCAGAATGTTTGTGTTGGTTGGGTGGCTGCAGCCAGCGCCCCCTTCCTCCTGTACCGTCTTTCCATTTTAAAACCGCAACATGGCTTTCGTTACAGCAGAATGCCGAGACCAGAATCTCTCTTTCCCTCTCTCACACACTCTCACACTCGCTGGAAAACACATATTTGCAGTGCATGGTAGACGATATAAGCTACACTCAACACAAACACATTACAAAAAAGCGATGGTTCACACACACAGACATCAGGGCATTCATCCATGAGGTGATGCAGGATGGACTGTGGATAAAATGTAATAACAAAGCAAAACAAAAAAAGAAGGAGGCCTTTTGCACACTTGGTAAAAGCCAAACAATGAAAAAAACAACAGTATCGCTGTGAATATCATGTATATTATTGTCTTCAGCAGTAACCACCAGTGAAAGTAGCTCTGGCCCGAGATAGAGGCTTAGTTTTATCGATGCCTCCTGACAGATGGAATTGAGCAGCTTGTGGGAGCGTGAAGCCCTTTCGGCTGCTCTCCTGTGGAGATGTGTTTGTGAAGAGCAGGTACGACTCCATTTTAAACTGCGATAAACAGGGCCGTATTGTTTTAGATTCATAGATGTGAGCAGATTAGTAGGAAATTGATGGACAAATAATGACTGCGGGGGTTGGACCTTTTAAAATATAAAAAGTAGAGCAGATTACAAAACAAAACACACAAACACAAAGGGCAAGAAATAATAAGCTAATTTCTTGTAAATATTTCAGCACCACAGTCAGTTTGCTGTTATAGTATTCTAGCGTTTCAGCACAATTCATGTGAAATCATGAAAGATTCAGTAGTAAAACTGAGCATGTTATACAAACACAAAAAAAGCAGCACCACACTTAAAGCGACAACATACAAAGCGGCTGAGTAGACACGAGGTGAGGGAACATTTACATGCAAACACAGAGACAGAATGATAAAAATGCTCTATCAACACAAGTATCAGCCCACCGCCCCCTCCCTCCCTCTCAACTCCTTCTCTTCCCTCCGTTGCCATCTTTCTCAGCTCAGTTTATTTCTTTTGCTTGTGTAATTTGTGCACAAAAATAGCGCAACACCTTACTGTAGAGGCAGGTGGCCTCCACCTCCACCTCTACCTGTCCCTACTCCAGTCTGATGCCAGATCCAGATGCTGAGCTAGGCAGAGGAGGGTTAGCTACTGTAAGCAAGGCGTGATGGACTAGGTTAGTACCTGCCAGAGAAGGGGAGTGGACCTTGGCACAAGGGAGCAGGGGAAGGACAGACGCCTCTGAAGAGGGCCTGGGGCACCTTGCTGTCCCCAGGTTTGTGGATGACACTGTAAATAGGTTCAGCCCTGCTGTGGGGTACAGGAATCACAGTGAACGGGACAAGTGTAGGACACAAATAAAGCACACATACCAACAAAGATGCGACAAATGCACATACAAGTCATGTAGACAGCTTGTACAAGGACATTACAGGGCCACATAATGAGCACTCATCCAGTAACACATGCACTCCACGACACACACACACACACACACACACACACACAGACACAAATGGGGGGAATACAGCCTCCCCCCCAGAGCTGTGGGTTAAGATGACTCAAGACCTCGTGGGACGCTCCAATCAAGCCTCTATGAATGCTACTTCTGATCCAGTACTTGGATAGGAGGCCAAAGGTTAAAACACAGTCATAACAAGTACAAGAAGTGACAAGTGGCCTCTCTGCAAAGTATTTGGTCAGCACACAGCCACCACACACTGTCAAGCTGCAATACAGTATGCACCACCAGGGCACTGATGAGCTGAACATTGTAAATTGTTTTGCCTCATGAAACACTTTAAACGGCTCTACATACATTTATCGTCAAATTAAACCACACTATGACAACATATTTAAAACAGCAACAAAAAGAACAAAGCAAACCCTAAACCCTAACCCTGCAAGGAGCAAAGACAAACCCATGCAAAACTAAACATAACATAAAAAGTTTGAGGGATTATATCTTTAATTTCACTCCACACCGATGTCTCTTCACTCACAAACACAACAGCGAAAACACAATAAGGCCTTTAGCTAATACCCACAAAGAATCTATGGTATGTGCTACGTTGAGTCTTATCTACACTCCTTAATGAGTGTCATGCATGCAAGGAGAGTCTTTCATGGCGGAAGCGGTCTGTAACCTACCTCGTGAAGTCTTCCTCCCCCAGCATGTGGCGGGGAACAGGTGAGTACCTGGACGGGGTGACCTGGGGTGGCGGGTACACTGGCTTGGGCTCCATTGCCCCCATGTAGTTGTGGCTGACGTGGTTGTCTACCATGGTTGGGAAGGCTGGAGGGAGGGCCAGGCCAGTAGGGGGAAAGATAGAATGATTACAAAACAGGCACAACCGGAACACGGATCCATAGGTTTAGCAAGCACAAAGACCAAAGTTTGCCCACTTCAGTCTAGACCGAAATATCTCAAAATGTTTGCATAATAACATGCTAAACTAAGCTGGTTCAAATTATAATAGCAGTGTGTTAGCATTGTCATTGTGAACATGTTGGCAAGCTGACTTTCAAGTTCAACCTCACACAGCTGCTGGTACGGCTGTCTTAGTCCTTTTATATTAAAGGTGCAATATGTAAGAATTGGCCTGCAGTTGAATTCATACTCCAAACAGACAGGGGGCAGCATATCACCAGAATAAACACTCACTGGAGCTGCCATTAGCTAATTGGCTCACTTAGCCATGTAGCTGGCAGTTCTACTACAGTAGACTCACACTGCAAGCACATGAGCATTGGACTGCTGCTGGTTAGCATGCTAATTTGAGTAGGTATCTCTGCAACACAATACATAAACATCCTTGACAAAACTGTATGAAAGTAAGTATGAAATAAATGAATGTCAGTGATCCCTTCACGTAGTAAAACTGTATGAAGTTGGTATGAAGGCTATAAACAGTGTGGGTGATAATTTCAATATGTTTGAAAAATCTGTGGGTTTGTTCAAAAGTAGTCAGATTATCTGCCTGCTTCAGTTTTTTATGCAAAGTCTCCACGTTCCAGGAATCTTAGCAGTTAACTTGGTGAGTACAATTTTATTATTAGCATTAGGAATTGTAGCCAGCATCACAAAAATAAGAGCCAGGTTGTACGAAACACGAATTCTTCCCTGAGGAACCAAAATGACATTTAGGAAACTGGCTATTTTAGCATGTGCACTTATCTTTTTTGTTTCCTGTCTGTGCTAATCTTTACAGAACAGGCAACTGGCACTTACTGATGAAATATTTCAGTAATGTATACCTGACGTCGTCTATCAATCCTCTTATCAACGGAGAGGAAAAGTTGGGGACTTTTTTCAAAAATAACTTGTCTTTGAGCATGCATACACAAGACAGAGCACAAGCATAAAAAAAAAAAAACACCTCCTTTTTCTGTGAATTAACATTCTTGATGGAGGCAGCCGAGCATGATGAAGCAAGCGTTTCAAATCCAGATCATCTGACCACGGGTTACACTGTCGGAGTGGGGGTTAAGTCTGCATTAGGGGGCTCGCTTAAAACCCTGACAACTGCAAACATTTAGAATGTACAAAAAGCCCTCGATAGCCCCCTCTAATACTAAATCACTGCTCGGTGGAAATGTGAGATGCTGCAGCTCAAGATCGTGGGCTCTCATGAGCAGGTGGGATGTGAGAAACCGTCCACACTCAGTGGGAGGCAGAGAACTGCGCTTGTTGTTGCTGTGGGTAGGATTGTGTGTGTGTGTGTGCGCGCGTGTGTGCGTGCGTGTGTGTGCGTGCGCGTGTGTGTGTGTGTGTGTGTAAGCATTCACTACATTCACTATGTGGGTGTCTGGGCATAGCAGTTTTGGGGAGAGAACAGTGATCCAACACGAAAATGCGTGCAGGCCCACTGAAACATCTCTGATAGAGATAAAAAGATAATTCCCTGTGAAAATGCTCTAACATGCACCTTTGCTTATAAATCACTCTTTACCTTGAGTCAAACATTATGTATTAATACAACTGTTGGGGTTTTGGAGCCGGCTGCTTATGGAATAGTGAGAATAAAGTGTAGTTTCCGACTGAAGGAACAAGAAGAGGTAGATACGTACTGCTGGAGTAGTCCGGAGGAGCGTACATGTCGTTGAGGTGCACTGGTCCTGGCTTGGCCACCTTGAGATAAACCATATCTGAGGTGTTCTTCAGCGCAGCCACCGCCTCCTCATGACGCACGTCCTGTAGCACGATGTTGTTCACCTGAATGTTATGATTGTTCGAGAAAAAGACAGAGGAGGAGAAAAGATCCCTGTATCAACACCTGAACACCTCGTGTCCTCGCTGCACGGTGACAACAGCAGACATCATAGCAGCCATCACACCAGCCAACACAATAATGAATCATAGCTCGAAGGTATTATGTGATTTCAGTACATTTCGGCAGCAGAGTGAAAGGTTGGTGTGCTGCGCAGCGTTAACAGAGGTCAAAAGCAGTAGGTAGAGGTTCTAAAAATGATCAGAATTTTCTTCAGTTTTTGAGATTCAGTTTCCTGGAAAAATACTGTCAGTCAAAAGTTTCTGAACACTCATCTTGCATCCAAAGAAATGTGCTCTGTGTAAATACCTCACAACGAATGGGTTGAGATTTTCTATTATTACAAATTTCCTGGACTTTGATCAATCTAAATAGACACCTGAAGTGCAGTGTAATTGATCTAATGCTATAAATGTGTGTTGCAGTGGATACAGCGTGCAGGACTGCCAAACTCATCATGTAAGCGAGGTCTTGTCCACACGTACGCAGGTATTTCCTAAAACAAATGTTTTGGCTTTTTGCATACACGCAAACGGCCTTGTAGGTTGCTGAAAACTATGTTGATGGAATGGATGTCAGGCCATATTGTTTAAATTTAGACACAAATGGACACTGATGGTAGCTACAATAACGGGAAAGAGAGGCAAAAGCGACAAATAGCATTATCCAGGACAATTCTGTGACAATTCACGTTTCTCTGCCTTGTTCATAGTATTTCTGTAACTAAGCAACCGACCAGAGCATACGATCTAATTCCTGTTTATAACGGGACGTGCATACCCGGTGTGCGTCAGTGGCCGTGAGATATGTGTTTTCAGATGTGTTAGTATTGATGGAGATTATTTTTCGAAATGGTGCTAAAATGCTTGTCTGGGTGGTGACAGTTTTTTTTTTTCCTTTTTAAAAACCCTGTTTCCAAAAATACCTGTGTTAATGTGGACAAGGCCTAAGACGCAGACAAATATCTCTGTGAGACAGTTTTAACTTTGTTTTCTCGGACATGTGACTGCCACTATGTTGGCTTGGTTTGTATTCTACTGTTCTGTAACTGAAAATATGACTCTGCTTCATTTGTTTCATAGGGTTCAATTGAGTGGGTGCCAGTTTTTTTTTCATATATTAATTTGCGCTTTAATAAAAGCAGGTACACCGGAGAGGTCAAACTGATGTAATGCCTAATCCAACAAGTAAGGATTGCCGTGGCCAGCTGATGGGCCTTTTCATTGTCAAGGCCCAAATGCTGCGAGGGCTGTTTTTGATCAGCACTAAACAACTATCGCTGAATTTCTTTTGTTTAGCTCGCCAGTGTACTGCTTTAACACCTCGAACGAGTTCATTTTGATTTGAACACTCAGTATGTGGCTGAGTCAGAGGGAGGCTCATACAGCTAGCAGGCGGTCTCCGGTCTGCAGCCGTCCATCTTTCTGGGCAGCTCCTCCTTCTATGATCTTGGTAATATAAATGCTGTTGTCTCCTGGGATATGTTGGTTGCCGATCCCTCCGGCGATGCTGAATCCAAGCCCTGGTTGAATGATACACACAGTCACATAGTCAATATGTGCACATAGATTCACATCTGGTATAGTACATTTTTAGAAATATTCCACTTCTTCTTCGTAGTTCGCTTCTTCGTAAATACTGCTTTAAATCTCCATCATGAGTCAGCATGATGCGTTACAATGAGCTTATATATTGTACGTCTAAACATGGTCTTTTCATAGGCTACACCCACAAGTTAGAATCGTCCCTGGTTCCTTCAACAGAAAGCCTGTGGCATTGGATTTTAGAATATTGCAGAAAATATGCTCTGTGGCAAATGCAAGTTTATGAGATTTGTTTTAGATAATCTTCACAAATCAATAAAAACATTGAATCGCTGTCACATGACTTCAACGTCACCACCACTACACTTCCTGCTACACTATACCATACACACTTTACTATAAACTGATCAATCTACAAGGTGGAAAACTAGAATAGTTTGCAGCCAAAGTCCAGAGTTCATGTTCGGCTTAATAACATTTAATGTTAACCGCTTGTTAGCAGTCATCTCTTTTGAGAACACTAACACTTCAAAACTCCCAAGTGGTGTATTAACCGGTGTATTTTTTTGTTGTTGAACATTCACTTAAGTAAACGTCAAGACAAGGGAACCAAAAGTGCTAAAAATGCGAACTCATTCCTGCACTCTGTTGTAAGTGTGATGTGTTCCTGACCTTTGGGCCCTTTCAGCAGGTTGACCTCCAGAATCGTCTCGGGTGGGGCCTGCCTCCGTCGAACCAGCAGCCGCACCACC
>OMLP01014445.1:3615-24049 GCA_900302685.1 Spondyliosoma cantharus
GGGGGGGGGGAAGGACATGGACATGGCATCAAATCACTTACACACGCACAGGCTCTGTAATCCCTAATATCAAAAACATTAAACCATCTACAGCTACAACAGGTATAAGTCAGTGCTAAGTGCTCCCTGGTAGTCAAAGTAGTGGACAGGTGATATAATTCAATATCTCTGTGGCAGAGTTACTCGGGCCTCTGATAACACACTCACACACTCACCAATGCATGGTTTAACATGGAGGAAGCATGCCTTGGTTAGATCGCCCAGCAGAGCGAAGGAGCTTTGTCTCACCTCAGGCATCGTATCCTGCAACACAAATCACAACCCTTAATGTCATACTTGCACAGTAAATACGTAACATCCATAAAAAAAACAAAAAAAAAAACCATTCCTTTCATACCTGCATGCACTGGAAAAGCAGTGTCATGATGTTAGAGCGGGCCACTAGCTGTTCCACATGAGCTCCCAAACCCTCAGCCAGGCCGCTCAGCAGGTCCAAGGCCACAATCATAAAATCCTTGTCAGGAGCCTCATACTGGTCTGGATGCTGGTTGTACATCTGTACAAACATGACAGACACATGTCACCTCTTTACCTCTGAAGAAGGATTGCTAAATACACAACATATTCATTGTGTGTGTTTGTTTGCTTCCTCACCATAGCCTGAGCTAGCGTCTTCTGTACTAGTGTGACACAGCGCTGATAGACGGGCTCACAGTAAGGCAGGAACCCACTCTGCAAGGCGGTAGCTACTGACGACAGACACTAGAGGAAACAAACATGACTGTGAGGAAAACAGACACGCTGTTTTCTGGGATTGTCTGTGAATAAGTGCCACAAAAGCAGTCAGCAAACATACGTCATTGGTTTTTGATGGGAGAGAATCCTTAAAAGCAACCCCAAATCATTCCTCCCTTTTGGTGTGAAAGAATTACATTTGTAAACATCTACAGACAATAATATTGCCTGGAAAATGTTCAGTCAAGTTCTAAGGCTTTAATGGCTAAGGGAGACCAAAAGGCACCACTTTCCATAAAGGTACGCACATTAACCTGCATTTAAGCACTCAACATCCCAAGTAGCATGAGATATCTGGATCAGAAAATATTAGGAACAAAATGTATCATTTTGTGTCAATGAGCTGGGTGTTTCATCATATCCAGATACTGGTTACTTATTTTTAGTAAACACAGAGCACTTATGTATAAAAAATAAATTAAAATTAAAAAAAAAAAAACACCACCCACACCCCTTGGGTCAGTGTGCTAGGAAAATGTACCTCCTATGGGGCTTTTAAAGTATTGCTTTAAAAATGAACTGCTCACCTCTAAAAGTGGAAACAGGTCCTTGTCTTCATCCTTCAGCTCATTCCACTTGGCAATAAGGGGGGGCATCAACTTCTGAATGTACTCCTGAGTAAAAGAAAATGGTAAATCCATTGTCGTGGAAATAGCATCACAATGCGAACGTGGAGAGGATCAATGTAGAGACGGAGCATAATCGAGAGTCTGCAGCTCATGTTTGCTGATTGTTTGGCCTCAGCTGCACAATAAGGTTACGTTGCAACATTGCTCCCATGCATTGAATTGTGGCCGGCATTAGGCTAATATTACTTTCGTAGGAGCTATGATGGACGAAGGCATCATAATCATTAACATCCCTAGCCAGAAGTCATCCATAGAAAACGTTCAATCAAGTTCCAAGAACCACAACAGATCTGCAGACCATTCTCTGTAAAGGTACGAATTTAAACCTGCATTAATGTGCTCAACATCCAAAGTAGCATGAGCCATGTGATATCTGGATCAGAAAATATTAGGAACAAAATGTATCATTTTGTGTCAATGAGCTGGGTGTTTCATCATATCCAGATACTGGTTACATATTTTTAGTAAAAAAAATAAAAAAATAAAATAAAATAAAAAGTATTGTAGACTCCTGTGGTCTGATTATTGGAAGGACTCTGAATACATTTAAACATTTTTGAATGATGGAAAAGGTAGCCATGTGCATCAATATTGATCATTGAGAATACCATACCCTGAGATGAATTGAGAATTTTGCATTCGCATTATCTGAATCGTAAAGGAATTGTGAGGCCAGTGAAGATTCGCAACTCTAGTAAAGTCATACAGTTTTTTTTTTGTTTTTTTTAAAAAAACACAAAAGGTCTTTTTTTGGTGAGTTAGATAAGAAGATCATCATCCATCTGACAAATGAGATCAAATCATCTTATCATACTCTTGGCAAAGTAAACTCCAAAAAATAATTATATTAGTGAAAGCAAGTTGGTGTACAGGGAGTACAGTTCAAAATGGAACAGGTGCTTACAGGCTGATTGAGGTGGTGACCCACTGAGTCTGCCAGAGTTCCTATAGCATCGTAGAGAATTAGGAGATTTTTATGCTGGTACTTCCCGAAGGCAAACACCAGCGTGTCCAGGATAAAGCTCAGGTAGGGGACGAGCTCTGTGCACGCCTCCTCCTCCAGAGTGGCAAATGCACTAAGAAAAATAGATGGAGCACATGAAGACACATCAGTGTTTTACATAAATACGGTTGTGACATTCCAGTACTGACAAATGCTGGATGGATTTGGATCAGAAAACAATATGGGAACAAAGTGTATCATTGTTTATCAATGAGCTGGGATTTTCATCATATCCATATGAGAAGTAAAGGAGGAATGTGAAGCTGCTCACCTGCAGGCAGCCTCCTGCACTCTCTTATTGCCGTCCAGGATGCGCTTAAGAAGCTCTGTCATAAGGGGTTTGAGGTAGGAGTCGGGAGGCTGGGAGACCACCCAATGTGCATAGCGACTCAGGGTCCAGCAGGCAATGGAGCGCACCAGGGCCTTTTTGTCACATAGACACTGGATGAGGTGGGGGATCAGCTCTGGAAGGTAGGGCACCATGCCCTGCATGCAGCCTGAGGCATGGAAAGAGGAGAAAGGAAGGTACAAAGAGCATGTAAAAAATAAAATAAAAACAGAATCAGTTGGGATATAAATATATCACCGTTTGTACAACAGCATAGCAACACAGCAACAGCAAATCTGGATCAGAATATAGGAACTATAGGTATCATTGTATATCAATGAGCTGGGTTTTTCATCATTTCCAGATGTGAGATGGGCTTAAAAGTCCACCTAATTCTGAGTGGTGTGAAATAAAATATGAACATTTTTTCCCACATCTAATAGCATGGTTGTATAGGACTCCCACAGCTGATTGGTGATGCAGCCAACGTGTGCCAAGCATGCAATGAGGGACTAAAAACAACAAAGGGTGCCAGTATACGTAAACAGAAGGGCTAGTCAGATGGCTGAACGAAAATGTGTAGACGGGCTTGAGAAAGAGCAACTAAATTTAGCCCCATTAAGCTGCATCCGCCTAAATTTTAAGTGGGTCAGTGGAATACAAAGTGCTCACTCCAGATGGCTCATTACAGCCTCTTTGCACTGTCCAACAACAACATCTGTACCAAGTGTCTGGCTTCACCCTAGACTATTTACTCCTAAAATGGAAACATTTGCTCAGGTGCAGGTGGGGATCTGCAGAAATGATACTCAGATTTCAGTGCATCTATTCAGCTTTTGTGACCCTGTAGTGTAATATTTTCGAGGTGGTCTGTGCCAGTGAACAGGCAATTCAGTCATAACAAGGATTGGATAAAGCCACGTTTTGACATCTGACAGAACTAGAATTGCCACAGACACCAGACTTGAGAGTCTTACCCTCAGCTATTGCCCCCAGGACGAGGATGCCCGACTCCTTTATTACCCAGTCAGGGTGGAAGAGCAGGCCTTTCAGGAGCGGCAGGAGGTGGGGGAGCAGCTCATCGCGGAACACATTGGCCAGCACGTCCAGTGCTGCAGCTGAACACTTTCCTGCATCAACAAAACAAAAGCCCAATTACAATCTTCATGTGCCACCTACAGAGGAGCATGGAGACTGGAGATGAAATGCAAAGGACAACAGGTGGATTCAGACATAAATAATTGATAAAAACAGTCTACAAAAGTCACCAGAGTGCCCCTTTACAGATTTTGCAAAGTCTCTAACTGCACTTCTCCATCACTTACGCAGGTTCCAGTCAGATAGTGTGTCGTCATCATCGTCGTCGTCATCCTCAATGTCCTCACCCTCCTCACCCTCTCCTCCTTCGTGCTGCAAGGTGACAGTTCGCGACTTGTGGAAACGAGGCTTGATGTCCTGATCACTATCTGGAACAGCCTCGTCCTCCTCAACATCACCCTGGAGAGAGAGAGAGAGAGACACACACTTGACTTCAGCTATTTCATCATATATACTTTTTGACATAAAGGAGTTTTTCTAAATTAGTAGGAAGTGTTAAGACCAAAATGAGAGCTCACCTTTAATAGTATGATGTCTATCTCTGAATACTTCATCCCATTTACCAAGATAGGCGTCAGTCTATTTTAAAAAAGGGCGAGAAGGAGATTACCATGTATGAGTCAATATGAAGGGGTTGATTATGTATTAAATTATCAAACTGTTTAGAAAGAATGTATAACAAAAGTAAACTTTTAAATCTTCCACCGTATTTTAAAAGTAATTAACATAGTACTCACTGCACCAGGTGTCCAGACAGCATCTCCTTACAGATGGGTTGCTCTGCTAAAGTCAGCCAAAACTCGCAGGCCTCCAGAGCCACATTCTCATCGGGGTCCTGGGTTCTCTGCAGCATGTACTGCAGGAGAAAAAATATGATTAAGACACAATATCAAAGAATTAGTTGGGATAACAAGAAAAACTAAGTCAAGAGAGCAGCAAAGTTTCATTTCTGGATCAGAATATAGGAACTAAAAGGTATCATTGTAAATCAATGAGCTGGGTGTTTCATCATTTCCAGATGCATCGGGTGAAATGTGGTATAAATATTCTCCCACATTTAAAACATGAACATACAAGAGGCCTACAGCTGATTGAGGGGTTGTCCAACACTTACTTGGATGATACTGTGCATGTGGGGGATGAGGCGGTCAATCCGGACCTCCAGTAACATAACCAGGGCTCGACACACGTTCTTTCGAACCTCTGAGTCCTCATCTGCTGCCAGCGCAAACAAGCTCTATGGGAGAGGAGAACCAATATGAAAATGATTTATAATGGGGAGGAAAGAAAAGGCAGGAATGGGATGAAGAAGAAAATGGGTTGACAAAAACAACTTTTGTCCATCTGCTATTCAAGAACACATAGCTCACCTCTATAAAGGTGTCAATGTTGTCCATCAGAGCCTGGGCTCTGCCAATGATGAACTGGTTCACACAGGCTATGGCATGGGACCTGCGAGGACAACAGGAATGGTCAAGTCAACCACAGAGGTGCTTTAGTGTTAAATAAAATGTGTTTTTGTTAATACAGGGAAAACTGCTGGATTATACAATTATGATTAAACATCGTAAAATACATGCAGTTAAGATTTTCTGAAGAAAAAAAAAAATGATTCTGTTACACATTCACCGTTTACCAAAATCAGTCACAAGCAAAACAGAAAAATGCACAAAAAAACCTTTAAAAAACAAATCATTTTAAACTGAATCCTGTTATTAGCATTATTGTAACTATGTCAATATCCGGATCAGACAGTATGAATACAAACACCTTCACAGTCAGTCAGATGTTACTATGCATCATATCCAGATGGTAACACAAAAACAAGCAAAAAATAGTCTGTTTCTCTCTGGTACCTAATCTTGGGACTGCAGTGCTTGAAGAACTGAAGGAATTTGGGGATCATGATGTTGAGGGGTCTGTTCAGAGCGTCACTGTCCAGCAGCTCCGACGAGTCCTCGCAGATCTTCTGCAGTGCTCCAAACGAGCCCTGAGACACGGACATACACAGAGAGGCTGTCAAATCAAAACGCAAAACGTACAGGGACACAGAGGAGAGAATGAAACGGCATCAGAAAATACACCTAAGCAAAAAGCACTGATGGCACTGTGTGGATTTCACTTTTTAGCTGAATGTGTAAAGAAATGATTTTAGTCACAAATGCAGTCAGTCTTTCTCATTATGGATTTTTACAGCTACTACAAATGCAACTAATAAAACTGAAATGTTGTCATCTAAAAATATAATAGTGAGGCTTTCAATATAAATTAAGGTACATTTCAAAAGTAATAAATCATTGAATTTTTGCCATTTCTTTACAAGGTTCTGCACACCAGAGATGTTGACTCGAGCCTCTGATTTGGACTTAAGTCACTATTTTGTTTGTTTGCAACTTAAGAGAAAATGACGTGAGACTCGACCTGGTTAAAAACTCTTGACTTGATGACTCGTATGACTCGACATTTAGTCTTTTCTGTTCACTTTTTTTAGTGTGGCTGTCAGTATATTGCAGTTCAAAAGTGATGGGGAGGGAATATTTTGAATGAAAAGAAAGAAAATAAAGCTTTAGTAAAGCTATTTATCAATAATTATAATACAAACTAAGTTCATTATTACACCTTTTCAACAGCTAGCACAAAAAACAAAGAATAAGGACCTCGCAGGTGTTGTAGTCCTCCGAGTTGAGCAAGTTGCAGAGCTGGGGCAGCAGCTCCGGCCATGTTTGTAGCTCTCCCTTTGAGGCAATCGTAGTGATCAGGATGCCTAGAGGACCAAGAGAGAGGACAAACTTCAGACTGATTTATAATTAACAGGACCACGAGCAGTTGCCTTTGCAGCAGCTCTGGATCAGACAGTATGAATACAAATACCTTCACTGGCACTCAGGTCATTTTATGCATCATCCTCAGAGGGTAACAGAAGGAAAGCGGGGGAAGTAGTGGGTGTATCGGTTGTCTGGATGAAAGCTAGCCCACAAAAATAATTTGTGATGGAAAACAGCTTTCACACCAAACTCCCACAAAACACACCAACTCACCGATGGTGGCACGTATGAGCGGCGAGGGGTCGCCGATGTTGTTGAGACATTCCTGCTTGATAAAGTCAGCAACAGTTGGGGGGAAGTTCTGGTAGTGGGCCTTCACATTGTTCTTCAGTATCAGACCGCTGAGGGAGCGAGTCGGCTCGTCTGAGGAACGGACAAAAAAAAAAAAAAAAAGAGGAACCGAAGGTTATTTGAAATAAGAGTTTTAAATATTTTAAGAGTGTTTGGTGACTTGTCAAGTGTATCACACTGACCAGTATAGGTGTGTGGGGCCAATTACGATGACTAGACACAAGTACTCCCAACCTGTAACTATATATCAATTCCTAACTGTAAACAAATACCTTTAACATATTATGTTGATTTAGATGGATTCTAAAGTTGCATTATTATTTGGCTCAGCTCCACTGTTTGCCAGATGATGAGCTAATAAACCACAAATATGTTGAGCTCACCATGAACAATGTTACCTCCCTGTGTGACATACAGTACGCTAAGCTTTTAAATGTATGGTAGTATAGCAGCACCTTCAATTATAAATGATCCAGGTGTGTTATATATGGCCAAGAGGAAAACTTGGCTACTCACCTTCAGTCTTGAGTCGCGTAAGGACAAAGATGAGATAGTTGTTGAAGTCGGGGAACTGGTTGAGTTGTTCAAGTTTCTAGCATGGCAGTTTAAGGACCATATCACTTTGAGTTTCCAAATTAAGCAATCCTCCATTTTGGGCAACTAGAGAAGAGTCCTCAACTTTGAAATGTGAGAACATTAACAATGAAGTAAACATGGTACAGGTTAAAATACATGTGTATTTGGTACTAGCATAAATCAATGCATGTCATTCAGAGAGGCACAGTTTAATAAAATATGATTCAGCTAACAGCTATACTATTTGCAACCTATGAAAACACTGCAGTAGGATACTTGTTGAACAGCTCTCTGTGTGACTGTGTTGGGAGACTGAGAGTCTTTGAGCAGTTGGAGGACCTGCTGAAGTCCCTGCTCATCTGGCTGCCACTCCATCCTGGAAAACACACGATAATAAATCCACGTATTAATTCTGTTCTATACACGTTTTCCAGCGTACCCCTCTGCAATTTTTGTAGATTACCATGTGAAACTAAGGCAAAATAAGTACGCAAGTGGGCTCTGGATCAGACAGTATGAATACAAACACCATCACTGGAAGTCAGATGTTTATGATGCATCATCTCCAAAGTCCACATGCATATATATATACGGTCAGGAAAGGACACAGTTCATGAACGGAAGCTTATACACTTAGCTCCACTGGATGAAGTAAAATCTTGCATCTGCGATTCCTAATGCAAATAATCTTTTGAACTTCCACCGCCACGCTTTAGACCCAAGTAGCGCATCTTGATTAACTCGCATCATAGGATTTATCTTAAGTTTAAGATACCCTTGGTAAACATAAGTTTTGGTAGGACCTCAGCGAAGGTCCTACACTGCCTTTTTTATTTTATTTTTTATAAACAGTCACTGCATTATACTACTATAACTAAACGTTATATAAAGCCACTGCAGACACCACCTACTGTTATTTTTTTTTTAAACTAATTACGCCATGTACAAAATAGTTGAGGAACAAAGTGCACAAGCTTAAGACTGCATGCAGGAAGTAGAAGTGCACATGGTGTAGGTCCAAGGTGGACGGTGGACGGTGGGGGTGGGGGGCACTAGAGTTTGGTAGAGGTAATTTGAGGGGGGTATACCTCGCAGCAGCGTTTGGCCTCAGAATCCCAGACTACAAACACCTAAAATTGTAAATGGAAATCGGCTTGCGGCACAAAAACGAGGACATTAGACAACACGACAGCTAAAATCTCTGACCCAGCTTAACCGCTCCAAGTTAATCCTACCCCCCACGCCACCCGGTCTGTAGGTCTAAGTTTCAGAAATGCTCTGTGTCTCAATACTGCTCGTTTATATTTCAAAACCGTGTTGTTCAGCACGTGAGCCCGATGCTCGCGATTAAACCGAGGGTCACGTTCAGCTGCTTTCGGTCGGAGTGCGAGAAAAGTTGTCAGGGAACAAGTTAGCATAGCCATGTAGCAGGGCCGCCTTCCCGGTTCTAAGACAGCAGTCCGTGTAGTTTAACGTACATTAACTTGTAACATTCGACTGCATTGATTTGTTTTTCCACCATAATAAGCCGAATAATCGATTATAAATTACTGGTTGGTTACGCACTTTACGAAATGTCAATTTGCAGTTGACCCGATGCTACCAAAAGTTGCCCTTCTTGCTCAGGCCTGGTCGACGGGGCAGGTCCATGCAGGGTGGTCACAATGTGCCCGTCCGGCATAGAAATAGTCAAATACCGCCATCTGCTAGCCAAATGAATCCATGTACCAACTCATCCTTTCAGAAAAAGATACGATCTGAATGGACATGTAAAGGTGCCGCCGTTAACACAACGCTGGCAGGCAACATTAGGCTCAAACTTGGTGAACACGTTTTGCAAGCTGGCGTTAGCCGCTAACTTAAGCCCTCCGTGCATACTGTTCGACTGACAACGCTAATGCTACTAGCCATGCTAATGCTATATAACGGATACTTGTTTTGATATTCGCTTTATCAGAACACCTTACCCGATGAGGCGGTCAGATCGATGTAATGTGTCTGAAATAGTTTGTCAAAGCACAAGCGTACCAATACTATACGTACAATATTGACTTGAAAGTTGAATTATCAGTACTAGGCCGCTCTTCTCCCGTGCTTCGTAGCGGTTCTTCTTGTTCAAATGAGCACGCCGACTGAAATTGACCTATGGCGGCTTCCGTTCAGTACACATTTCGCCAACTACGCGAGATTACAGGAACCCCGTTTCCTTTTCTCGTCACATACTCGTCATTTATACAACAATAACCATCATAATAAAATAGGCATACAAACGTAAAAATTAATAAGAACGATGGATTAAATACAGTTATAAATTATAAAAATGTCTACAGTATGTTGTCTGCGTATTGATCATGCTATTCTGATAATTTGTAACGTTGCAAAATAAATGGATCTAAGTGTCGTTAATTATTGTATTATTATTTGTTTTATCAAGGTTCACATGTAACATGTATCATAAAAAATCACATCACTTAAAAATGATATTCAATCTATATATTTTTAATGCATTTGTTTTTGTTGATGAAGTTAATAGCTTAGAAGGTGTTCAAATTATCATGTTATTTTTATAATTGGTAGGATGTACAGCAGATATTTTGTAAATGTTTATCTACCTAAGCATTTCTAATAAGGACTCCAATATGCACATTCACTATCTGGCACTGTTGTTGTTCTGTATATGTGGCATGTAGTTGGATACTGTTTTTGAATTGCTTTAATGTAATATTATGGCTGTGTTGTGTTTGCATGCACATACGGTACATTATTCCATCAGCATGGCTGTGTTGTTAATTAAGTTAACTGAATTTAATACATTCAAAACTCTTTCAGACCCTTATTGAGATTGTTTATTCAAACATGTACAACAGTTGTACATATGTCAAATGAACATTTTTCATATAAAAACTTTAAGGTGCAATGTTTTTAAATGTGGAAAACTTGTCGAAATGGGTGTTACATTAACATTTACATTCATTCATCATAGTTCATGTCCTGTATCACCATAAGTAATAATTCCTATCTGTCCTTTATAATGGGGCTCTATTATGGAACATTGTGTGAGTTTTTAAGAAATTACAATGCACTGCACACCCAGTAAACTGTCAGTTATTCTGTGCATTTGCGTTATCTGAGAACATGAGACAAAAATAAGGGAGCACACCTGAGTTGTAACTGAAACAGGAAACGTGAACACCTTGTTGTAAAGCCAGCAACAATTTAAAATAATAAAAAAACATACCAAAATAAACAAATGCTAGGTGGAAGGTGGAAGCCAGGGTTGAGAGAGGTACTGGCTGACTGTAGAAGGACAAATCTTTCCAATGACCTGAGTCCACCTTACAGGGTGCTGCAGAGAGAGTCTACACAGACCTGTCTACAACGGCATCATCTGAATGTTTTCTTCACATTAAAAAAATTACAACACACATGAGAATGTCCATGAGTCAACATGGAGACATTATAAAACTGCCAGTATTTCTGAAACAGTGGGCATGAAGTGCTTTTCATAACCTGATTCACCCTGTTCTTCCTCTGAGGAGTTCCAACAATCCTCCTTGTCCCTCTCCTCATCTGAGTCAACCATTTTACTGTACGCCTCTCTTCCATATTTGTGGTTTGTCCTTGGACACTCCTTTGTGATGTCATCCTTCATCTGATCATCTTGGCAGTCCATCTGGGAGCTCCCCTCTCCGACCACTGGCCTAATTAATTTGTCAGTGTCTGAAGTTTCCTCCAGGGAGTTTTTGGAAGCCCCCGGCTGGATTTCGACAACCTCCAACAGAGAAATCTTTGGATGTTGCTCATGGACAGGAATGCAGATCCAAGTTGAGGGGTCATTAATCTATAGGGAGACCACACACAGGTTTTGTTTGTTTGTTGTTGTTCTTTTGCATTTTGGTAATACACAGAAACAAACCTGGACATGCCTATATTCATGAGCATGAAGTTGTAAATGGGATTAGCAATTGGTAGTGAATTATAAAAGTAATGGCACTACTCAGGATCAAAAATCAGTGTAAACCACATTCCGAAATTAATCTCTCACCTGTTGCTTCATCTCTCTGAAAATGTGGCTATTGCGAGGATCCGGCACTTTGTCACAGTACAACAGAGGCACCGTTGAACACACTTTGTTTGCTCGACAAGCACTAGCAGACATATAAGAGTAACAAAAACATAAGACAACAATCAAAATGTTGAAGATCAATATAAAAACATTTAATTAATTTATTCTTAGCTTCAATGTTAACATCAACATTATATGAAACTTGTAGGAAATATTAATTTACCCCAACAATTTAGTTTTGCACCCTAGTTCCAAATAAGAATTTAATAACACTTGAAATACTTAGTTAGGAATGGATAACACCACATCCTTGTCCGATAGTCAAAGTATTAACCAACACAAAAGAAAAAAATTGTGACTTTCCAAAGCTAAAGATCAGACAGAGACAGGAGAGCAGATGCTTGGAAATACAACAAAAGTCAAAGAAAAGTTGTTAAATATGATTATCTCACCTGACTACAACAATGAGAAAGCATATACCAACCGGACACAGTATTACCCACAGGACTGGGTAGTTTGCTGAAAGATAGAGAGGGAGGAGTGGGATGAGAGAGATAAACTATTTAAACCAGTATTATTATGTGGTGGTATCATGATTACCTACTAAGTTGCAAGAAATATCAAATGACACTTCTTAAAAACTCGTTATCATACAGTTCATCCTAAGATCATCACATTAAAAAAGAAAATAGGTAAGATGTGATGCAATACCAAATTCTTCACGGTGCTTTGTTTCGAACGTCACGGTGGCATTTTCTCCAGGCCCGACGGCAGACACAGCTCTTATCCACGCCCCATACTTCTGTCCCGGACTGAGATGCTGCATTGTAAAATTCCTATGGGATGCACTCACATTGCACACTAGGAGAGACAAATTGTATGGGTTGAGGTTAAGAAATCAGAGATTAGCCAACAGAGTTGCACCAAACTAACTGTAGTATTGTTTTTCTTTTATTAATACTTTGTTTCATTCTCTACTACTTTCTTTCTTTTATAAATTCTTTATTATTTTACATATACATAGATTTTGTAACAAAATATAATCATAAATGCAATTTAAACAAACTAAGAGGCTAATGGCATGTCATTAGGTTTTCAGGTATTTGACCATAAACTGAAAATACCATACAATAGTTGTTGAGATAATGCATTCAAAGCCACAAATGTGAACCTTATGGTAGATCACCAAAGTCACCAGACATCATCTGGACCGTGAATGCCTGTGCCACATTTAGTGCCCAATTCATGACGAGATATTTCAAAGGATAGATAAAAATTTTAACCAGCTGGTGGCACTCTAAGGAAAAGGTCAGAGGATCACCAACGTAAGCTGGATTTATCATCTGGGAATTATAAATATTTGGCCAACATTTCATGGCAATTCATCTGGTAGCAGCTACAGCAGTTTGGACTGAAGTGGTGGATCAACCATACAGACGTGACAGCAATCTTAACTAAAATGATCTAATGCCAATTTCATCTGATCCACTGTTATGAGCAATCTTTGTAAAAATAATTTGAGTTTCCTTTGTATTCTTTACTTATTACTAAAGCTATATTAAATATTGTTGATATACCATCTTGTCCATCGAGTCCTATTTGGTAGTAGAGGATCAGCCCATCCTGCTCGGAGAGGAGACCAGGATCCCAACGCAGGTTCACATGAGTGGCAGCAATGAAAGTCACCTCAAATGATGGCAGTTTGGAGGGGCCTGAAAAGTAATTGAGACGGAAGCATGAGGATTACACGTTTAACCTCCATTTAAAATGAGCAGAGATGAGAGCAAAAGAAAAATATATTGAATGGAAGGTCCAAGAACAATGCACAAATACTTACTTCTTTGATGAGAATATCCAATAGCTGATAAAAGGTGATGGACTTTCCCGTTGTGCAACACTTCAAACAATGACACTTGGTAAGGTTTGTATTTTTTAAATTGACCTGTAGGTGGAGACACACAACAGCGTAAATTAGCCATTTTGAAAACAGCCAGAAACCACCAAAATTCAGTATTCAGGTTAAACATTAAACTAGTGATAACCATTGATCTACAATTTCTTTAATCACTGATCTAGATGTTTGAAACATTTAGGCAGTCTTGTTTTACATGTTGCCTTCTTATTATCTACGGCATTTTTATCAAAGTAATCAAATTAAACAGACCTCTAAAAAATGCTGCTGTCTGGCTTTTGTTCACTTTTACCCAATCAAATGCTTGGGCAAGGGGACATCCTGCCTGTTTGTATTGCACCACATATTCCTTCAGGGTGTTAGAGAGCTGAGAGGGGAGATTCCAGGACACTGTGAGGTTCTCTTCATTCATCTTGAGGTGCAAAGCTTGCTCATTTTTCTCTTTACCTTAGCAAGAAAAAAATATTTGTTACTTCTGCTGATATAATACAAATACAAATGAAGGAATTTAGATAATTAGATAATACAAATATATAATTATTTTAGCGAAATTTTCCAGCAATCATATGCTTAACTATAACTTTGAAGTTATAGCTCTCCATACTTTTATGAAAGTTGGGAAAATTGATACCTGGTACTGGCATGGTGAGGTAAGAGGGCACTGTGGCACCATGAGCATTGTAGGCTGACACACTGACTGATGATGCATCTTTTAGAGAGGAATTAAAATGGCATTGCACCTCATCACACAACATGCCATATCGTTCAGCTATGGACCCATTCACCACCACCGACGTGCCGTTTTTGTAAGACAGTCTGACTTCATATCCTAGAATGAGACCGCAAGCCTGAGAAACAGGAAGCTTCTGCAAGGGATGAAGAGGAGAGGATAGTGGTGAGGTTAGTTTGCAAACAGAAAGACTCTTGTTCTTGATTTCAACCAGGGGACAGTGATTGGAGGTAAATTGTTTGACGTACCTTCCAGGTCAGAAAACAACCATCAGAGATTGAAGAGTATATCCCACAGTCCCTCCATACATCTAGCTTCCCAACAGGGGCTGAACAAGAGAAGGCAGGGAGCAATTAGAATGAGTAAATAAGATTATACTGCCTTTTGTTTCATCATTGCAGAGTTCATCTTTACTGTATGTTTTGAACCAGGATTATAAAGTCAAGAATGTGTCAACTTGAAGTAATTGCTTCCTTGCAGAGATACCACTCTCATGTCTGCACAAGCTAAGCCAGTTAGCTAAGACACAAAGATGTTTTAAGACGGGGAAACAGCTGTGGCTCTGTCCGAATGTAACAATATCTGCCCATTCGCACATTGAAAACTCACTTCTTATCTGAACCTCAGCAAGAGAGTGAATAACAATGTTGTCCAAAATGTCAAACTATTCCTTTGATACTTTTTAACGCAACAGTTCAAAACAGAAAACAGACAAAATAAACTACTACCATTTATGAAGCATTTCCAAGTTCTTTGTAATGATAAACTTGCAGACCACATCATAAGTGAGGACTCACTTGTCTCTATGCCTGGTATTCTCTCAATATCACTCCAGTCACTCGTCAAGCCTGTGCAGGCACAACGAACTTGAAATTCGTACGCTGTGCAGGACGTGCGATTTTCAAATGTATAGCTGCCATAGACTCCCTCTTCTTCCTGTGTGGAGAGGAAAAAACAAACATCTTGAGCATGTATTCAGTGGATAAAGCTTCATTCAATTCGTAATGTCTAGTTTTTCTTTGAAGATTATCTTTGAGTTTTTTTCAGGGCCTTAATTAATTTGTTTATTTATTCATCAACACTGTCAACTTACTCCATTACAAAGTGTGGACTATGCTGAGAGGAAGAAAAGGAAAATAGTGGAAGTCAAAACCTCAACCCAGACTTTGTCTGCCTCAGTCCGATATCGGACATCACAGTGTCCCAAATTGAGCTGCAGCTGATCACAGTAGGATTTCCAGTGAATTTCGAGTGGTTCCTGATGGCTGGATGAGACTTTAGGAGGAGGTGGCTTGACTAGATACAGAGAGAGAAACCAACAATTTAAAGATGAATTACGAATCAGTACCAGATTTTTCTATTGAAACAGGCATTTTTTTTAATTCTAGTTTTCCGAAGGGCAGCAAGTACCACTATAATTCTCATTATTATTATTATTATCATTATTATTATTATTGCTGTTTTTGTTGTTGTCGCTGCCATTGGTGGTGGTGGTGATGTCTGACTCACAGATGTTCGCTGTATCGAACTCAACCTCTTCAGATATGGCAGAACCATGCCGGTTCATTGCCTGGACCCAAACGCGAATTCCACCATGGTGGATAAAGTGTTCGCGATAGATAAGCCCAGTCAAACGGGTCCCACTGATCACATGAAATTCCCTGGTAGACAAGACAACACTAGACAAGAGAGGACACAATGAGTAAAACAAATTGAGAGACATCTGCCAAAGAAGGTTTGGCAGAATATTGTCATTATCAAGTTGACAATGAAGTTTTTGGTTGTGTTTACCTGTTATTTCCTGGCTCCCAGTGCAGGCTGTAGTTAGTGGGGATCTGAGGTTCCTGCCTTTGATCCAACGTACAATGGATATCTACAAAGCACTTTTTCTCATCACATGGGATATAGCACTCAGGGGGAGATGGAGTAGCAGGAAGACCTGGAGAAACTAGGGAGAAAATAGGGGGAATATAACAAACACTGTACAAAAATGTCTAATCCAAAATGTCCCCACCATGAGTCACAACAAGGAAAGGTACTGACCCACTGCAGCAGTATTCCAGGAAATTATGACTCACAAAATGAATAACCACAGACATAAATATCTGAAATAAAAACAGTTGCTTGGAGAAATTCAAAAGTTAAAAAAAAATGTTTTTGCTTCAGTAATTTAGTACAAGGCCTCTTACTGATGTCAAATATGGAACTTAAAAAAAAATCCAGTATTGATTTTCTTTCACTTTTGCATGTTAAATGTACATTCTTATTACTATTCATTTGTGTTTCTGTCTGTTAGATTTGACTGCTGTGATAGCAAAGACAGAAATAGAAAGAGAGAGCTTTAAAAGATAACCAGAGCCAGAAAATAAAAGACAGAAGACTGAGCTTAACCAAAAAAAAAAGTACGAAGAGTCCTCATACGTGCATCCGCCCATCCCCACAAACACACACACACCATAAACCGTGCACACACACACACACCCAACCCACATCCAACACAGTGCCTTTTTTTCTATTCATCACAAGACTGTCACCTTTGCCCACTTCTCGTAAGCCTGTGCAGTTTCAGCAGTGATCAATCTGATGCCTGTACACAGCACGTTGCAGAGAGGCACACTGACAGTAACGCTAACAGGAAATGAGCCCTTTGATAAGTCTGAGTCCACATGATGGCACCTCTCCCCCTCCCTTGTCACTACTTCCTTCTTAATACATACACTACTGAATCACATAGGATCAGTAACGAATAAGAGAACTTATGGGCACGTGACCAACATATTTTAGCACAAAGAGGCCCTTTATCAAAACACGTCAAGCTTGATGCCTTCGGTGTGTAAAGTGAACATGTGCTGCACAAAAAAAAGCACTCAGCTCATTCTCTATTACGGTTTATTATGTAGTTTTAAAGTTATAGTTTGCTAGTATCAGCATTGAAGTGCACAAAGTCTATGGTATACTTTGCTGGAGAGCAGACTTAGTGGTAGACAAAGTATCTAAATCCTTTTATTTACTATACAAATAGTGATAAAGCATAGGCAAACACCTCTATAGTGCATTAGCTTATGCTTGAAGGCATACTTCACCCTTGGATAGTCTTTAACAATACATCATTTCTAACAAGCTGATCATATATTTTGGATGTAAAATCTCATTCAGCAAAGTAACAGTTATTATAGGTGTTAAATAAATCTAGTGGAGTAAAAGAGCAAAATCTCCCCCCTGAATGTAAAACTATGAATGCATCAAGTTAATTCTAAAAAGGCTGAGCACAAACAGGAAGACCTGAACCCAATACAGTATGAGAGAAAAGTGCGCGAGCCTTGAATAAACCTACCTGCTAGAGCACTACAATTTGGCAGGTTGACCAGCAAGATGAACAGAAGCCACCCTGTCTTAAGTGTGGCCATTACATCTGGACCCAGGCCTCTAATGCCTGTGGGAAACACATAAACACAGTCATAGACATTGGAAATGTATCAATTACGGACGCTAAAGTCTGAAACAGCTACATATGTCACATCACAGGACTTTGTTGGTATTTTTGACCAGTTAAATAACTCTAGTCAGCTTGTGTGGAGCCATTGCATAGATACATTATGCTAGTCTAAGGCAACAGCCCTAAGTTCCAGACATGCCGACAGTCTGTATGGAAGACACACATCCTGTCAGATGTACTCAAATGTAACTCAGCTAATAACGAGGTAACGAATAGCTGGATAGCCTAAAAACAGTGAGATAACAGTCAAAATACTCCATATAAGGGAAAGTATCCGAACAGTTCGCTATCTAAGTTTAATATTCTGTTCTTACAGTAAGCTGTTTTGTTCATAAACATTAAATAACTATCAATAACTCTTAACTATGAATATGAATTATTTACCTCACTGTGACACACACTTCGATCCCTGTCGTGCATCCTGAAGCGTCTCAAAATGCGGTTGAGTTTTTGTTATGAAGTTAAAACAGTCAGTCCAGCGGACGATCTGGCCCCGCCTAATTTCGGAACTACCAATGACGTGAGCGCACACGCACGCGAGAAGGCAGCACTTCTGCTGTAGAGTTTTACACATCACTCTCACTTCCTGCCCGCTGCAGTCAGCCGGGTCCAAAACGTGTCGTAAGGCTTTTTTTCCACACAGAGGCAACTCATGTGGCTTCTTACCATAACCAGAGTTTTGGAGATAGAAGAAAAAAAACATCACCAATATGATAGAATAGCTACTGATAAGACATTCGGTGATTGTAAACTATACTGTGGGTTCCTGAAAAGTTATACTCAGATCGAAACTGGTGACGTTTTTTCACTTGCATATTTCCTTCTCATGCTACCTCTTACTTCTTCTCCACCACAAAGCAGACAGATATATTGTAGTTTCTATTGCAATGTAATTATTTGACAGCTATAGTTTCTTTCAGTATTAGGATTTTACATTTAGTGGGACTGTTAAGCTCTTAAAATATGGACAATCTTGCTTTTAGTGAAAGAAGCATGAAACTTTCAGGGTTTGTTATTGATGACCTAAGCTTTAATTTTAGGCATTCTCAATTTGAGGTCAGCTAGAGGTAATTTACCTCTGTGATATGACATTTCTAGGCCCGAAATTAGAAATGGGTGTATCTTAGGATCTAAATGTGATAGAAATGTAAACTAAAGATGTATTTCCATGTTTCTGGGCACAAGGAACTCATTTATAGCATTGACTCTTAGAGGTCAACATCATTATGTGCAGTGAAGGTCACTGGTAAAAAGATCCAACGATTGGGTGAATCTAAGTACAAAATGGACAGGTCCTTTAGATTTTACCAAACGATTCCATACAAACATGGATATGAAAAAAATGTAGCCCTACTTGAAGTTGAACTCCTATCAGAAACTCTCAACTTGAACTCCTATTTCCCAATGTAACATTTAACAGGTAACACATCAGTATTCTAAAATAGTACAGTGAAAGTTGTTGTAGAGGCCTTAGAGAAAAATGTAGGCCTACAAAACAGTTTTAGTCACTGCAGTCACCAGAACATGTGCACTTTAATCCTGCCTTTTTGCATTTACAGTGCCCGTTGCAACCCTTTTTACAACCACAGTGCACAAGCTCATAGCAAGCCTGTGATGCCTCAGGGAGTGTTGTCCAACATGGCTGCCAGCCTGCATCTGTATCAGTCCATCCCCAGTCTGAAGGACTTGGTAACGGTAGGCTTGGAACCAAGGCAAGGTTCCATATGTTAGCCTGGTGCATTGCTCTTTTGATGCGTTGCCTCAAAGTGGCTTGTGTAGGGGGGATGTTTTCCAGTGATCCTGACCTCTGGGTAAAAAGTTGTTTCCTTGCGTCATTGACATCCAAGCATGCACTTGTTCTGTCATAGATCAGCACCACAAAACGTTCTAGTTGAGACAAGGAAAGATCACTCAACTCTTGTGGCATATGCAACATTTCATGGAAAGCCTCTGTAACTTCTGGATATACACACCATGTATCCTGAACGAGTGTGACATGTTGAAGAACATGGTTGTTCATCTTGCATTGTTTTTTTTAGTCTGTTGATCTCATTCTGGCTAAATTTTAAACAACATTTGTGCCACTTTGCAGTGTTAGCAGACAGTGAATCCTGCAAGCCTGTGCCCTCATCTAATCTGGCAAGATCAATTTTCATTGGAAATATACCAATTTCTTTGAACTGCAGAAGATCATTTGCCAAGGATACATAACCAGCACCAGCAGGTTTTTGGTAGACCTTTCAGGGCATTGTAGTGCCTCATTGGTGTCCAAGCAAAGATCCGAATTCATTTGTGATTTGGGTTACTTGGGCATAGGATATTTGTCTAAATCTACTAGCACATGACATTTAGCCATGATTAATACCTCAACACTACAGGCTACAACACACACCTCACACTCTAGCTAACCCTAACACACAACCTATCACACCCGTAACACACCCGTAACACAGCTGACACACACCTAACACACAGCTAACACTGTGAAAGAAACAGAAAGAAACAGTAGCAAATTATTTTTATCTGAGGTTAGCAAATTATTTTTAAATGGACTTCAAGAAAAGATTAAATGGGGCAATTGTGCTACTAGTCTGCTGTTTATTGCTCTGTACTGTTGGACAGTCAAAGGAGAAAGTGAGAGAGAGCAAGCAGCCCACAACCTTTTAGGTTCCCAAGTGCCGGAAC